>OLKM01001944.1:36062-53562 GCA_900291075.1 Melanogrammus aeglefinus
ACACACACACACACACACACAACACACACACAACACTATCAACACAGCACAATCACACAAACCCCACACACACAAACTATCACACACACACACTACACATACACGTACACACACATACTCAGAAATATGCACACACTCACACATACACTCACACAAACACCACACACCCACACACACACAACTCCATCCCAAATGTAACAGTTAAACATTATCAAGTGTAAGCTATCCAGAGCCTGTAACCACTTTAATACCAAAGGTGATTAGCACTGATTCTCATCCCCGGAGACTCCACCCCACCCCCGGCTCTCAGACATCCCAGGACCGGTGTTGACTGTCTCTGGGGAAGCAACTAGGCAGGCCCTGGATTAGGGCCACCACCACAGGGCCTTCCTAGCCTCATGCTAGCGACTTCATTTCTCTAAGTGATTCCCCTTATTGGACTTTGGTCATTAAAGGGTGGATTATTTTGAGTGGCTTTTGGCTAAAACTGAAATGTTTTGTATATGAATGCCGATCGGCTGTATCTGTCTATCTCTCTATCTACAGTTAAATATCCGTTGTCTATCGTCTATCGTGTGACATCTATCTGCATTTTCATGTGTAACCTCACAGAAACGAAACGCACCATTTCTAATGATACATCCACCACACAAACACACACACACACACACACACACAACCCACAAACACACACACCACCACACACACCCACAAAGTCACACACACACACACACACACAACACCACACACACAGAACACACACACACACACACACACACACACACACACACACACACACACACACACACACTTGTATACAGGCTTGCACACATTTTAGATGGGTCGGTCGACTGATCCAGATGGATTCTCATTGGGTTTACGGAGTGGTAACACACTTTCACCTTTAACACATTTTACTATTCTTTGTGGGATGCATCACTCTGTTCTGCCCACTCTTTAAAGGAAAAGAAGAGTGACCAATCACGACCCCCCGGTGTGACATCGCCTCCCCCCCCCCCTCACGGCCCTCCGTCAGTCCGCTCTCAGAGACGATGAGTTGGTCTGGGAGGAGCCATCTGAAGAGGAGGCCTCACACCTCCAACCTCACCCGCTGCACAGTATGAAGAAACCTCATCAGCAGGTTCTCAGACCGGGGCCCCCGGGCCCCCGCAGAGCCAACGCTCCATCTAAGTGTACCCCCCTCTGGGAGCAAAGGCCGGACCCCCAAATGAACGCCCCTCTAGACTTCAGTGTTTACAACACTCTAGCCAGCCGTCCTCTCCGAGGAAGTCGGCTCCGCGTCAGGCGTCGGCTGCGCCGGGGGCTCTGGACAGCCCCGTCCCCTCCATTGTCAATCACACCTCCCGCTGAAGGACCCACGGACACACAGATACAGAGGACGCGCCCGCTTCGCAAGATGGCCCGCCGCCTCACAAGATGGCCGCCACTCACAAGATGGCCGCCGTCCGATCACAGAATGGGCCGCCGCTCACACAAAATGGCCACCACTCACAAGATGGCTGCCAAGCAAGCAAGCAAGTAAAACCTGCAGACACAGAAGTCGTCTGCTGGCCCAGACTCCCGCCTCCCGGCACGCGACTCTGGACTGGGCTCGCTGAGTTCAGTCGGTACGTTGCCCGTGTAAATAAACGAGAACGCAATCCGCCGTTCCCACCGAATCAATGGCTTCACCTGGAAGCCAGAGAGGCACAGAGTTTTGATTCCTCCTCTCCACGGCTGCCCCACCCCACCAACGCGCATGCTAGCGCCAACGCGTAGCTGTAACAACACGTGGTTACACCAACGGCATGACCGCACCACCTCTCTGCTCCACCCAATCACTGCCACTACCACCATCACTGCACCACCACACCATCAACTGCACCACCACCATTCACTGCACACCACCTCACTGCACCACCACCATCACTGCACCACCACCATCACCTCGCACCACCACCATCACTGCACCACACCATACACTGCACTGCACACCACCAATCCACTGCACCACCATCACACTGCACCACCACCATCACTGCACCACCCGCCATGGGAGCATCTAACACAGGAACCCACAGAGGCCAATCATTGGAGCGCATCCGCTTTTACCGTCAACCAATCAGAACGAATCAATCATCGAATCAAAGCGAACCCTGACCCTCAATACACAGCCCTCACAACCAAAGTGTTGTGTCACTATTCTGTAACCAATTCACTGAGCCTCACTACAGCATGTCTCTTATCTATGATCAGAAAAACACTTGAGGAGATGCTTCTCTACAAATAACCACCACTTCACCTTGTTGTGTCCTCACCCTTCACCACGTTTGATTCTTTGTTGTATTTGTACGCGCGATGATTCCACACGCCTCTCCTACTGGTCAGGGTGGTAATACCAAAAAAAACCCTCATTCGACAGGGATTCTGCATTTTTTTATGTATTCATAGATATGTGTTGTTTATTAATGTCCCTTTCCCTCTCTGTCCCTGTCTCTGTCTCTGTCTCTGTCTCTGTCTCTGTCTCTCTCTCTCTCTCTCTCTCTCTCTCTCTCTCTCTCTCTCTCTCTCTCTCTCTCCTCTCTCCCTCTCTCTCTCTCTCTCCTCTCTCTCTCTCTCTCTCTCTCTCTCTCTCTCTCTCTCTCTCTCTCTCTCTCCCTCCCAGGAGTCTGAGTTCAACTCCTCCAAGCCTAACAGCCCAGCCTCAGAAGAGGAAGCCCATCACCCCCAGGAGCTCCGTCTCGGGGCCCACCCCCAACCCCAAGTTCCAGCTCAACCTGGTCCAGAACACGGCCAACGGGCTGAGGAGGAGCCCAGATATCCAGCGCGGCGCGGAGCTGGGGAGAACGCGGCCCGCGGCTGACCCCCCTGGGAGGTCCTCCCGTCTGGGGCCCACAAAAACTACAGAGGGTCCCTGGAGTCCCTGGCCTCCAAAGACTGGGATACCATGTGCTGACCGGGTGGGTGAATGGGTGTGGGGTGTGTGTGTGTGTGTGTGTGCCGTGCGTGTGTGTGTGTGTGTGGTGTGTGTGTGTGGTGTGTGTGTGTGTGTGTGTGTGTGTGTGTGTGTGTGTGTGTGTTGTGTGTGTGGTGTGTTGTGTGTGTGTGTGTGTGTTAAGGCGATTATAGAGTGTTTAGTCCAGGCTCTCATAATCATAAGATAAGAAAAAAATGTGAAGGGGCAAACTTAAAAGAGCGAATCATGATTGACATCTAGTGGATCCAAAAGGGATTGCAGTTCCTAGTAACAGTAGTATTAGAAATATAATATAATATTGTATACTAAATTAGTATACAATAGAAGCCATTCAACTACTATAAACAGTGGTAATACTAGTACTACACATCGTTTTTGAATGTTTAAATGTATTAATGTATTAATTAATTAATGTCCTGTCTTGTCTTGGCAGGGGGGCTTTGAGAGTCCCTCGAGGGTGTTCCAGAGTCCATACTCCAACTCCACCTCCAATGACTTCAACCCTCCAACCGCATGTCAGAGTTTAAGGTCAGGCCCCGTTTAATACGCACATACACAAAAACACACGGAACCACATAATGCTGACGGCGCCTGAAATTGTTCTCGATGATCGTCTCGAAATTCTTACGTCACTTCCTGCTCCCGGTTTGTCTCTAGAGTTTGTTTACTTTTAAATATCTAACCTTGAGTGATGAGCTATAAAGACAAAACATTTTGCCGTGATTGATACCTCAGGAATATCGTTGTGTTGCTTCCATTGAGCGCTGGGGCTGTGCGGGTTTTAGACCTCCTCCCCCACCTCCTCCCTCACATTGCTGTGTGCTCCTCCGGTCCTGCAGGGGAGTCTGTCTCCGGCCACGTCGGAGATGAACCTGTACACCTTCAACAACCGCAGCACCAGCCCCGTGCCCAGCAGCAGTCAGTCTGCCCCACCGGGCCCGCTTCTCCACCTACGACACCCTGAGGAGCGGGCGGAGGCCAGAGGGCCCCAACAACGGGGGATTCACACCACAGGTACTCTCACCCACAGGTCCTCTAACAGGTCCTCACACCACAGGTACTCTCACCACAGGTCCTCTAACAGGTCCTCTCACCACAGGTCCTCTAACAGGTCCTCTAACAGGTCCTCACACCACAGGTACTCTCACCACAGGTCCTCTAACAGGTCCTCTAACAGGTCCTCACACCACAGGTACTCTCACCACAGGTACTCTCACCACAGGTACTCTCACCACAGGTCCTCTAACAGGTCCTCACACCACAGGTACTCTAACAGGTCCTCTAACAGGTCCTCACACCACAGGTCCTCTAACAGGTCCTCACACCACAGGTCCTCTAACAGGTCCTCACACTCCTCGTCACAGGTCTTCTAACAGGTCCTCACACCACAGGTCCTCTAACAGGTCCTCACACTCCTCGTCACAGGTCTTCTAACAGGTCCTCAGACCACAGGTCCTCTAACAGGTCCTCAGACCACAGGTCCTCTAACAGGTCCTCACACTGCAGGTCCTCTAACAGGTCCTCACACTCTCCTCATCTGGTTCCCAACTCTCTACATCGGATACGTAACTCTCTCCACCCCAATCAGTAGCGTAGCTGAACCAATACACATAGAACTGACGGTGCTGTTGGCAAACTTACAAACACGGCACTGCCAGTCACGCAATATGTTTACTTCTCGGTAGACAAACAGACAGACCGACGGACAAACAAGACTCAGATATGTACACATGTATCGAAGATAGATAATAGATCTATGATTCAAAGTCCAAAGAGTGACTGCTTGGTGGACTCCTTGATTGGTGGTGTTGGTATCGGTGTTGATATGTTGTGTCTGCAGGTTGTTCACATGCCCCTGCGGTCAGCCACTCTGGGAGGTCCCAACAAACGGGACTTCATAGAAGAACTGACCAAGCAGCTGGACACCATCCAGAAGGTAAGAGAAGATCCACAGAGTTGCCTCTTCATACACCAGCTCATTATACACCACTTCAATAAATAACACACGCTATCACTACCCCCAATGTAGTGACACTTATTGTGTATTACTATGTAATACTGTGTATTATTGTTAATATGTATTACTCAACATATTACTACCAATTACCACCAAGTATATCAATGCCACCAAGATTATCATAGCCCCCCAACAATTCCTGACTATATAGAATACATATATATATGAGCAGCAGGCTGGTGACAGCTGACAGTTCTTTAAGTAGAGCAGAAGCAGCCCAAACCACACGGAACTGGTTTTCTGAAGCCTTTATAACTCTCCAGGTAGAACACGGGTTGGTAGGAGTGTTTAATCAGCTACTGGACAAGAGCCAACAGAGGGGCTTAGCCACCTGCATACATACTGATTATGTCTGTGTGTGTGTGTGTGTGTGTGTGTGTGTGTGTGTGTGTGTGTGTGTGTGTGTGTGTGTGTGTGTGTGTGTGTGTGTGTGTGTGTGTGTGTGTGTGTGTGTGTGTGTGTGTGTGTGTGTGTGTGTGTGTGTGTTAGCGGAACACGTTTCTTGAAGCAGAGAGCGTAGAGATGGAGAAGGAGAGAAACCAGATAAGGTATGACTTGAACTGTTTTTCTTCTTCTTCTTTGTAGATGTATTTGAACCAATGATGTTGTAGTAACTATCTTCTGACCAATCAGGTTTGAGATGCGCAATCTCCTGGTGAACAATGAGGATCTGCTGAGGACCAACACTCAGCTGACCAATGACAACAAGCGGATGAGAGAGCACTTTTTGGAGATGGAGAGAGAGAACCAGGTCATGGCAGAGAAATACAGACAGTTGGAGGTATGGTTGATCAATGTGTGGTTCTGTGATGATAACATCCTGGATGTGAGTGTGGTTCTGTGATGACATCATGACTCAAAGTGTGGTTCTGTGATGAAGACATCATGACTCAAAGTGCGGTTCTTTGCAGGTGGAGATGAAGGAGGCACGGGATGTGATGGTGGAAGCCAACACTCAGGAATACGCCTTCAACTTCCTGCAGCAGTCACTCAAGAACAAGATACAGGATGCAGAGGTCTGTCTGTCTGGCTGTTGTTGGCCTGACTATCTGTTTGCCTGTCTGCCCGTCTGTCTGTCTGTCTGTCTGTCTGTCTGTCTGTCTGTCTGTCTGTCTGTCTGTCTGTCTGTCTGTCTGTCTGTCTGTCTGTCTGTCTGTCTGTCTGTCTGTCTGTCTGTCTGTCTGTCTGTCTGTCTGTCTGTCTGTCTGTCTGTCTGTCTGGGACTGATGGTACATTGAAAGTGGGAGTTGCATTAGGGGTGACGTTGGGTCTTGTCTGAGCAGGAGAACCTGGATAAGCAGACGCAGCATGCCAAGACCATGGCGGAGAAGCTGTGGCTGGCGGAAAGGAGGGTGGAGGAGATGGAGGTGGACAGGGAGACCCGAGACAAGAGGACCTCCGAGCAAAGCTGCACCATCTCCAGGCTCGAGGAGGAGGTAGAGGAATATCTACCGGCTTGTCTGTCTGTCCGGCAAATCACTCACGATTATATTTGTTCATAGTGAGTTCAATGTATTCAGCTATCACTCATCAACTCACATTCCCGTGTGTCCTACAGCTCGGAGATGCTATTCTGCAATCGACCCAGGCGGGGGCAGAGTTGAACCTGCAGCAGAAGCTGCGTCAGGATGCCCAGCTGAGGCTGGAGGAGCTGGAGGAGACTCTCCTAGAGAAGGACCAGGAGCTCCTGAGAGTCGAGGCCATCGTGGTCAGGCTACAGGGAGAGGTGAGGAGACACACCTTGGACACACCTGTAAAAGTCACACCTGTACACACCTATAAACGACACAGCTGTACACGACACGTCTGTACACGACACACCTGTACAGTACACACCTGTACACTACACACCTGTGCACGCCTATACAAGACACACCTGTACACTTCACGCCTTTACACATCTGTACAGGACACACCTGTACACTACACACAGATACACACCTATACAATACACACAGTTAGACGCACACGTGTGTACACGTGTACACACATGTTTACCTGGGTGTTTACCTGTGCAGGTGTCAGGTAAGCTCATTGATAAGGAGCGGGACCTGGAGGACGAAATCCAGCAGAGAGAACGTCTCCAACTGCAGTGCAAGCAGGCCGAGCGGACCGTAGACGACCTGCACATGGAGCTCCAGACCGCCAATCAGGCCAGAGAGGACCTCGCCAAGCAACTCAAGACTGCTCAGGTGAGACTCTTATTAATAGTATCACTACTTCCATTTGTAAAACCACTGCTACTAGCAGTTCTTCCACCAATACTGGTACTACCACTACTGAATGGGATGGTGGATAGACAGATGGACAGATGGATAGACAGATATTGAGATTAAAGCATTGTGTTCTGCTGGTCTTTCAGGAGAAGATGATCGACCTGGAGACGGACCTGGAGGAGGTCAACGACAGCGAGCAGAGATGGGCCGCCAAGCACAAGCGAGCCATCGAACAGGTCTGCATATGACATCGAACAACCAATACGTTATCTGAGTGGGTGGTGGCGTGAGACAGAGGGATGATAGCGTCGGTAATGTTTCTTGTGTTTCTAGATAGAACAGCTACAGCAGAAGGTGATCCAGGAGCAACATCTGAGCGAACAACTGGAGAGTGAGAAGGTCTCCATGGAACGCCAGGTAGGCGTGTGTGTGTGTGTGTGTGTCTACTGTGTGTGTGTGTGTGTGTGTGTGCGTTTGTGTGTGTGTTATCCCCATATTACAGAATTTTCATGACTTTGTTAGATTTTCTTGATATCGTCTTAACTAATGTTTTATATATATTGACCATCTCCACCTCCATCATATATTCTACCATCATCCCCATCTTCACCACCATCCCCACGACTACCACCTCCTCCATCCCTTCCACGTCTGCCACCTCCACCTCCCCCACCAGCTGCGAGGGCTACGTCTGGAGGTGGAGGAGCTGCACAGCTCCAGGGTCCAGGAGGACGTCATCTCCAAGTCAGAGGGACGCGTCAAAGAGCTGGAGAACGCCCTGAGGGCCGAGGAGAGGTCAGTCTGTCTGGCTGTCTGTCTGTCTGTTGTGCTAATTGTGTGTGTGTGTAAGCATAATGTAATGTTAGCAAATGTTAATGTAACCCTGTGTGTTAACGTGAGCATGTGTTCACATAAACATTTTGATAATGTTAGCATGCGTTAATGTTATCTATTTGTGTGTGTGGTGCGTAGGAACAAATTGGTGCTGAGCAACAATGTCAACAAGCTGGAGAGGAAAATCTGTGAGCTCAGTGACCAGATGGAGGAGGAGCACCGGATTTCTACTGAACAGAAAGACCTGGTAGGACACACACTCCCACACACCCACACACGCCTAAACACACCTATGATACAATTTGGTTTGGTTTCATGTTCTGGCTGTAGGAGAACAGTGAGCACCTGATGAGGTGGCAGCTACTGAGTTAGTGGCTAACAAGTCAGTAGCTAATGTTAGCAGCTAATTGGTTAACGGTCAGTGACTTAACAGCTATTGAGTTACGGCTAAACGTTAGTGGGTTTGTGGCTGGTGAGTTAGTGGCTAATGTGTTAGCAGCTAGTGGGTTGACGGATAGTGGTTTAAAGGCGAGCGGGGTGGCGTCCAATGGGTTAGCGGCCTGTGTAACCCTGGCCTGTGACCTCCAGATGACCCAGCGTATCCGAGCACTGAAGCGGCAGCTGAACGAAGCGGAGGAGGAGACGGGCCGGAAGGATGCGCAGTACCGCCACGCCCAGCGGGAGCTGGTTGAGGAGAGAGAGGCCGCAGGGAGGCTACAGAGACAGCTCCTCGACCAGCACCTCCAGACAAAGTAAACACAGCATTACAACCTAATAAAGAAACAAAAAAGGGGATACTAACAACATATACACAACAACACAACACAACACACACTACTGGACCAGCACCTCCAGATGATGAAACTACACAACAATAACACAGACATAAACACAGCAATATAGCCACAACAGACAATACTCCAGCACCAACACTTTAATAAGTAAAAATACATATAAGAGATATATGAGGGAAAATGGAACAATACCAAACTACATATTTATAATTTGGATATATATATATATATATATATAGACATTTGGATATATATCAGTGGAGGCTTCTCCAGTGAGGAGAGGGAGGAAGATCCTCCTTAACATTGTTGAGAATAATAAATGTAGATTGTCCAGACTACTTTAATGAATTAATGAATTAATGCCCTTAAATAGGACTACTTTAATTCCTTTATATACAGGATGTTACCGGTATGTTCGTTTCCATGGGTAAAGGGACATTAGCACCCCCTATCGCCTATTGACAATTACTTCAGGGAGGACATTCCTCCCTCAGCCTCCATTGACTGCCATTCATTTCCCCGAAAGTGCGGCCGGTGAATAACATGGGGTTCAATGGGAGAGAGAATGAAAGTTCTCTGAGTGGGTGTGACTAGCTAAGGGATCTGGATCCCGCCTACATCTATTCACAAATAGGCTGAAGCCCAGGTAGCGCTATGAACCAATAAGCAGGAGTCCTGGCTGTGGAGCAGCCCGGAGGGAGGGGTTATCCCCTCAAGTCTGTGCTACGAGAACCAACGAACCTGCTCAGTCGAATGCCTCGTTTGCACCGAGCGGCGCGCTACGGTTCGTTGTGGTACAGTGCGGCTCTGTTTGATTTTATTGACGTTTCCGTAGCTGCTTGATCTATAAATGAAGTCCCTCAATCTTAATTGGCTTAACACCCTGACCAACATTTTGAAACATCCATTAGCATCCACATTTGCCCCAAACAATGTTAGGCTTACAGCCCATGTAAATAGTTCTGAAATAATGTTCTTGTTTAATTGTTTATTACTCTGACCATTCTGTTTGATATTGTGGAAAGGATGTTAGTGAATGATTAAGAGCATGATGCATTTTAAATGGCATCACTTTTGGTATTTGTGTCTTTATTTTTCTTGAAACAATTGTAGCTGAAAATAAACATAGGCAAATTACAACCAATAGGTCATTGAGGGCAAAAATAGGTCCAATGATAGGCCCAGATTTTTTTATTTAGTTTTACAAATCAAAAGTAGGCCTGATTTGACTAATTGGCTTTGCATCCTTTCCTTCTGCCCTTGTAGTCCAAGACATGCTGCCCACCAGCTTTCAAAGTACAATGCTGTCACTTGTGGATTTGTATCAATTCACATAATTATCCCATCCTGCGATGGTGTAGTTAACCAAAACACCCTGAAACAACTTGAGTGTCACATAATTATGCAACAATAGGCCACAATCAGTGCAAGCAGGCCAATGGCAACCAAGCGCGCAGTCTTTCCTCCCTCACTTTAAAAGCCACCAGCTGCCACTGATATATATATATATATATTAATAGCTTAGCATTTGGAAGGTTTGATGCTTCTATCATTTTATGCATCTGTATATAACAATATGTATTAATAGCTTAGCATTTGGAAGGTTTGATGCTTCTATCATTTTATTTGCATCTGCTTTATCAACCCTCCACCTGTCTTTCACCATAGACATCCCCTGAGAGAGAATTTTATCAACAAAGTCAAGGACAGCAAAAAGTTCCCTCTAACCACTTTTTGAAATTATTCAAGCAGTTTAAAACCTTTCTTTTGGTAATTAGAACCATATCATTGCTCACATGGAACCTAGCACTTGCATCCTTGGTGCTATCACCACAAAATTGCTCCAGGAGGTCATTGACGCTGTTGGACCCAATATTTTATCAATCTACAGCTCCCTATTGAGTAACTCTGTCCCTTCTGCTTTTAAACATGCTGTAGTCCAGCCAGTTAAAAACAATAAGAAACATGGATCCATTGGTTTTAACCAGCAACTGACACATCTTTAAGGTTCCATTTTATCAAAGGTTTTATTCATACCTTTAAGAAAGAGACTCTGCAGTTACTACGGAAATTACCCTTCCTCTACAGCTAATATTACCTATGGTGTACCGCAGGGCTCTATTTGAGTTCCTCTTTGATTCTCAATATGAGCTACCACTTGGTCACAGAAATCCTGTCGCTTCTCCATGCTCTGTGAACGATACATAACTACTACCCTCTTACACCTGGTGACCCAAACAGCCCAGCTGCTGTTAAACTGCCCCATACTATGTTGGACGGCAACATGTCAGTAATTTACTAACTGGCTCATTAGGGACTACAATGTCAGTAATGTAACTGGTTAATAAGTTAACATGCACTTAGTCTTTTTATAGGTGCTGTTTAAATAGAGTTTAAATAGTATTATTAACAACTACACAAACAACTTTACTGACGCATGCAGATGTTGATGTAGGGATTGATGGATGGACTGCTTGTCTAATTTCTTCCCCAGACGTAAGGAGTCTATGATGATGAGGCAGACTCTGGACAGCCTGCGCTTGAACCTGAGCGTGGACGAAGACGAGCCTTTGGAGAAAGAGCAGCTAGCCGTGGTCTAGTCTCCTACCTGCGCCCTTCATGCTGGAGCACTCTGTCTCATGGAATAGATTCATACTGGGCTTTAAAACACAGAAACCAGCTAGCATTTGCATAAGAAACCATCCAAACAAAAGACAAAATAAAAAAATATATGTTTTAAAGAGGATGAAAACATTTATCAATTAGTTAGTTTAAATTGTAAGTAAAAAATAAACACAGATAGGATACTGCCTCACCCCCCTGCGGTAATTTTTTTATTCTTCTAACAAAACTTTTACGGAAGCTCCTTCATGAAACCTCAACTACTGCTCTGTCCGGATTCCTTCTCTTCCTCCCCAGGACCGCTCCCCTCCTCCCTCCAGATCTTTAGTCGACCTCTAGTCTGTTCTAATGTACACACATTACATGCAGTATTTCCATGTATTCCATGTCTTGAGATTCTGAGGAGGTCAGCGGTCCTGGGGACAACATGGCCGGGACGTCGAGAGGGGGGGCAGTAGGGGCCAGTGCCCCGGGCCCGGGCATGGCAAACGGCCCGTAAAAAGAAACAAAGTGCACAAACAATTCAAGGAGCCCCAGCTGCACTGGCATGGAGGCTTACTCTTTTCATGCCTGCTGCGGCCATATTTATATGTTTCTTCTTGTCTGCGGCACGATATACAAATCGATAACACACTGATTTAAAGTCTTGCAGATTTCCCTGCCTGCTTTTAACTATCGTCACCATCGTCGATTTGTTGTACCGCATCAAACATTCATTTGCTACAATTGTTTTTTCTACGAGTGGACCCCGTGTTGGGCCCCAAGCTGGGCCCCCTGCTGGGCCCCTTGTTGGGCCCCGTGCTGGGCCCCGTGCTGGGCCCCGTGCTGGCTAGCCCTGGCCCTCGGGGGTCCTGTATTATGGGACAGGGACTAATGAATGTTATTTTGAACTTTTTATGATTTCCCCTGTTGCCCCGATTACTTTATTTATATTGAATTCATTTTGTGTGATTTTTATAAATTGAAGAATATTTTCCATTTTTTTTGTTTTGTTTTTTCTATGGGGGACGTAATCATTGAGAGGAGATTGATAATTCTTTACCGTAAGCGGTTGATAGGCTGAATCCATTCATATCTGTAGCAGGTGTTGAGCTCATTAAGAAGATTTTTTAAGAAACATCAAAACTAACTTCCCCATTAGACTTTGTATTAAAATGTTGTTTTGGACATCCAGTCATAAATAAGTCATCATGAAAATATCTGGAAGCTTTTCTATCAGTGATAGACAACCAGTCATGGCTGTCCTCTGCTTAATATTAATTAGTATTGTAAATCAATATTAATTCATACTGTACTCATTTTATGCCATATTGTGTGGAAAAAGTCGTGGGCTTGGTTTCTTGCTTGAGAGTAAATGTGTGATTTGTGTTGCCTTGCATGAATTATTCTGTCTATCTCAGGAGTTTAACCTCCTTACTTTATATACAAGGTACACAGCATGTATCGTAAGAATGGTTTTAATGTGAAATTGTGGAAGTCTGCTTTCTAGTGGGTGTGACTATTGTGGCATATCTACAAATCAGATAATGATTTGTAGACACCCGTTCTATGTACTACTATGAGGAACTTTGGTGATAGAATATTTGAGTTTTTATTTTTTAATAGTAATAGTTTGTAATACTTTGTAATAGTTAAAGAAAACTGTTATGCTTCTTTTTTTTAAGTCTGTTGGTAATAGTCGATGAGAGGTTCTTAACTATGTCTTTTGCTCAAAACATGCATCGTATTTGTATAGCCTGCTGCTATACGCTCTGTTTACATTGGTTTGTAACCTACCAAGCTAGCTGTCCCTGTGGTTTACAAATCTGTCATTAATCTTCTATGTGTGTCACATTCCACAGAATTCATATCTGAGGCTAAAGGCATTTCTCTAGAGGGCTATCACATTTTTTGGCCATTGTATTTTATTTCAGGTATATCTTCCTTTATTAAATAAAGCTAAGAATGTATACTCCATTGTCTGGATCGCTGTTATATTATATTAGTATCGTACATAATGGCATTCATTTGTATAATGACTATCGATGGAATCATCCCAATTTAATTAGGTACATAACTCTATGTACCCTATAGCTCTTCTAGTAGAGCACAGCATTAGAGGTGTAAGGGGTTTGAGTTCAACGATTTACAAGGACATTTACGATTCCTTAAAAACAACAAATTGTCATAATAAATCAATTTGTAATAGATAAATAACTAATTATTAACTTTACTTTCTTTCAATTAAATAATGAACAGCGGAGACACAGAAACAGATGAAAAGGAATCTTCCAGGTGTACTTTTATTTTGAAATTTCACTCAATAATGCATACTTTCTGAACCATATTACATGGGGGACGACATCCAGATTTGTTCCCTTAAATTAGAATATTACATCACTTTAAAGGTCATTGTTCAACCGTTTCAAACCTGCCTCTTTGGCAGAAATCTATAGATTACAAAATGGTGATTAGATTCCAGGGTCAAAGGTTAAACTAAACTCAATTAAAAAGTTGAATTCACGTTCAGTGACCATGAAACAACTGCTGCGACCGCCTCAACAACTTAAGTTTAAAAATGGGTTTGAGTATTACAATTTAAATAGTAATTTAAAAAAATTTACTACGATTGTTGACTTACTCTAGAAAGGCCAACAGGGGCCACCATTTGACCTGGTTTGAACTACGGATTGGGAACACCATGGACTACAACCCCACCAGACACAGGCATCAAAAACATCAACACCCACAATTCTTCATTCTCAATGTGTCCAACATGCTGACATGGCAACAAGCCTAACAAACACACAGGCATCGGTGCACACAGTAGAAACAACACACACACGCACGCACACACCACACACACACACACACACACATAAACACACACACACACACACACACACACACACACACACAAACCGCAGGCATTGGACAAATCAAAGTCTTGTTTGATAGATCAGCACATCATGGATTCACACGTAGTGGAGAAAGAATTTGGACAGAATATATGTTGTCATCTTATCTGTATAAAGTTTAAACACCACAATCCACTTCCATTTGGCACTGCTTTTTAAGGTTCTGTTAATAAAGAGATGTATGTATGTACCATCTTAAGACCTTTCCAAAGGATGTCAACAAAGAGAAGAGCATTTTTAGTTAAGAATGCATTAATACAGGCACAGCAAGACTCTTCTAAACAATGTAAACTTCTCATGTATTTATATACCACACTTGACACTTGGGTTTCAAATAAAAGGAAATGCTTTAAGATGAACAGTGTGGTTTAATATAACTGTAAACCACAACTACAGAAAAAATGTGATTTCTGTGATTTAGGACAAAAAAGACAAAATAATATATTAAAAGACAATATGATGAAATAGATTAATTAGGAAAAGGTTTCCAAAAGAAGTGTAAGATTACAGATCAGATTACAGATTGGTCCCGGAGATTGTCTCGAGTGAAGGCAGGAAGTGTGGGCAGTCCCAGGGGTCCATTCATAAACTTGAAAAAAATGCAGTTGTCATGACAACATAATAGTTTGGACGTGGGTATTATGAGATTAAGAGCGTTTGAGATTACCGGTGGTTTTCTACAAGCATAATCGAACCACACTAGGATATTAGACAGATTATCTTTCCATAGCCTATCTATAGTCCATAATCGGTCTGTCTATACCATCACTTGATCATAGAACATAATTGTTGTAAATTTCCTTCTAAATCGGATTTGCCTCAGCACGTCTATCGTCAAGGCATCACCGATTCTTGGTCTGTAATTCTGCAGCACTTCCTTGATTTGAATGTGGTCTGACACTGGTCAAGCCGTGTGCATGGAGAAGCACTCTAACGCAACAAGAACCACAATTAGATGAGTTTAGATTAGATTAGATCCATTGGAGGGACGAAGCAGGCCAGAGCAGCGGACGCACAGAGCAGCGACGCCCGCTCCTCCGTGGGGGCGTGACGCCCAGCCTCTGGAGCGGCGCATGGCTGCTCTATTGGTGATCAGCAGCCAAGATACAGACGATCTTATGTGGCATTAGGTGGTGTTCAATCAGAGGATGCTGAGGTTGTACTAAACACCTTCAAACAGCACTGCTTCAAATGGCACTTCTAACAGCTTTGGATTTGGTCTAATAGTAATAATTAATTATGGATGAATATAGCTTGAAAAAAATACAAATCAAATAATAATATAACATATATTTTAGACAAAATGAATATTTTCTTTTTAAATGGTATGCTATTTAATTAATCTCCTTGTTCATATAAATGTAACATATGATGATTATATGTGGGTTGCTCGATACTTCACTTGGTGTGCAAAGCAGGTTCCCATTTACGCAGTGTTAGCTCGCTACCGCAAGGGCGATGTTAGCCGCTATTTTACTTAAAGTGAGCTATTTTACTTAAAGAAATGAAATATTTAAATTGATAAAGAATGATGAGGCGTGGTGTGATTAAAGTAGAAACAAGGTGTATTCAAAAGCTGATTGTGTCAAGGAAACACATCAGGTGTATCAGGTGTAGAAAACAATACTGTTTGACCCAGTTCAGCCAAGGCAAAAACACTTGTTCCGAACAATACTTTTACCGTTGTCTAATTCATAATATGGCCTTTTTATGGATAATACCCATTAGACATGAAAAGCAAAACTACTAGCAATACTGGTTGTCTCGGTGGTCCAGTATTGGTGCGTTGCCTGTACTGGACCTACAAGCTAACTGCAGTATCACTACTGTGCTGAAGTCATAGTGGATGCAATCTGAATCGGCTGTTTTGTTTCTACTGGGCTGTGTCTATGCCATCGAAACATGTTTAACTTTGGAGAAGGCAATACAAGACACACAACGGTGATTCAGTGGTATATTTTCTAGTGTACCTATATCC
Organism: Melanogrammus aeglefinus; assembly: GCA_900291075.1. Classification (NCBI taxonomy): domain Eukaryota; kingdom Metazoa; phylum Chordata; class Actinopteri; order Gadiformes; family Gadidae; genus Melanogrammus; species Melanogrammus aeglefinus. The sequence continues at coordinate 52,398 of OLKM01001944.1, forward strand.
AAACACTAGGAAAATAAACATGTAACGGTAGCGGTACCAACCCACCTGGTGTTGTATCACCCTAATGTTACTATGGTAACTCAAAAAAAACAATACATTATATGTCAATAGCTCAGGTGACCAGACAGATCTTCAGACAAAATGGCCGTAAAACAATTCCCTAAAGCAAATGATTCACATGTGGAGCATAGCGCGAGAGACATCTCAGTATGATTGCAATGCTGATATTATTAAATACATCTATCAGGACTTTTTAAAGGCTGTAGATAGAAAACAAAAGGGGAAACCACTTCAGGGCTAGATGCTTGACACATGGATCATAGGCTGTAGCGTCTAGCTAGGACCTTAAACTAGCTTCCAAAGAACAGTCCTCCGCTATACTCGTCCTGGCCCCACTCAGTGGGCTGCCCTGTGACAGCCCAGCGTTGCCACTACGGGGAGACAAAGTGGTGCCAGAGTGACAGTACAACACAGAGGGAGAGCGTAATAAAGAGGGGGAAGAAAACACAAAATAAGAGTTGGTCTGCAGACAGAACCACCGAAAAACACATGACGGTAAACCAGAAGACTAAGGAATGGTCTGACCAGGATTTGGGAAACATAGGATGTGATTGGATGAGGAGATGGTAGAGGGTTGGTTCCCTGAATGTCATCTAACATGCACATTTCTTCTCATTGGGCTGGGCGGGGCTAAGCTTGGTTGCTCCGTTGCCATTGGCTGGTTCTGCGGGGGGTTTGTCCACGCACTGTTCCATCCTCTTCATGACCAGGTCCAGCAGTGTGATCACCGCCTTGTCCACCTCCACCCCCGTCGCTGCACTCGTCTCAAAGTACGGGATCCTAAAGAGGACACAACACATATTACAGTCAAACAAGTTTGGTGTCCTGCAGAGGACAAATTACACAAGAAAATTACAGTCACAGAGGATAAAACACTCTGTGACTGAGTATAAAACACAGCAATTTGACATTCAATCCAACTATGGTGCCTTAAAGAGGAGATCTTGCAAGGCCTACTCAGTTTGACTGAGTAGGCCTTGCAAGATCTCCTCTTCAAGGCACTATAGTTGGAGTACCAGTACAGGCCTACTGTATATAGCTCTGAGCAGCCAGCAGGTCCTTGTTTGTGATCAGGGTACAAGGGGTAAAATACACATACTGCAGG
>OLKM01001944.1:58562-63562 GCA_900291075.1 Melanogrammus aeglefinus
AAGTGCACATTAATGTTTCATTTGTGAATGCATGATTTCAAGTGAGTGATGAGTTTAAATATAAAAGGCAGTCTGTGCTCTAGAAACAAAGTGTATGGTTCAAATGTATTTTCCATGCCACTCTAAAGTAAGTGGATTTGTATTGAGAGTACAGTTGGCTGATATATTGATACATACTATTAATATCCTGATATAAGATAACAAAATTAAACAGTTTTTGTAAAGATATTTCCCCAGCACTTAGGCCTACTACCATTCTTGAATAAACACTCTTCACCAATTAAATGTAATATTGCAGCATTGTGTGAAAGCTGAAGTTCCTGGCGCGTGTGCGTGTGATGTGTGTGCGTGTGATGTGTGTGCGTGTGCGTGTGTGTGGGTGGCCTGTAGCTATATATTTAGACACAGCAGTCATGAGACTCTCATTCCCGGGAAGCACAGAGGACTGGAGGGCAAGGCGAGCCAAGAGACACACAGCACACAGCCCCCAAGCTAGCCAAGAAGCCAATTGGACAAGAAGCTAAAGATCAGCTAGGCAAGAAGCTAAAGACAAGCTATATAATAAGCTAAAGATCAGCGAGGCAAGAAGCTACAGACAAGCTTTTCAATAAACTAAAGACAAGCTGTCCTAGAAGCTAAAGACAAGATAGGCAATAAGCTAAAGACAAGCTATTTAATAAGTTGAAGAAAAGCTAGCCAAGAAGCTAAAGTAAAGCTAGCCAATAAGATGAAGACAAGCTAACCAATAAACTAAAGAAAAGATTGCCAAGAAGCTGAAGACAAGCAAGCCAAGGACATATGCAAATTTATCTAATATCAAAATAATTATTTGAACCATTATTTATAGCCATTACCAGGTTAGCAAGATCAAGGTGTGGGGTTGAAAAGGGTTGCCGAAATATTTTGAATAAACAAACACAAACCTAATTATACAACTAAAGAAATAGTACATGACTCACTCAAAATCCAAGACTGCTGCTGTTTCCGTCTTTCGACACTCTTCACAAATGTCTACAGAGTTGTACAAAGAAGAGTCAGGGGTTCATGAATTTGGGCCCTACATAGCATACTGGGAGACTGTGGTCAAGGCTTGGTATCCAACATGCTACTTTTGACAGGTGATACACTAACAGTCACCACACCATGTTGTACTGGATCCAAGGTAGTATTCTGTCCACCTTAAACAGTTTTCTTTTACATACATATGCAGAATTTTCTATATGTTTTGCCAAGCCATACTTTTGTTTCATAGCTATTGTTTCACAGCACAATCGTATGGGCCTAACATGAAGCACTAATGAGACAGATGTGTATTTCCAGGCCCTTCTTATCCACAGAGCGTTCTGGCTTCATGAACACATCTCTCCATCGCTACCACGGCAACAGCATGAGGGGAAGGATAGCAGAACAAAGTGCAAAGAATGAAAGGAGATTAGGACAGAGTGCAGAGTAAAGAATAAAGTAGAGTAGAATTAAGTGGATGGTATACAGTTAGTAAATAATAGTAGAGTAGAACAGATTAGAATAGGGAACACAAGTACATAGCAGAGTAAAATGGAGTAGAACATGTTTACATCTGAGGAGAGAGGATGAGAGGAGAGGGGACAAGAGGAGAGAGGAGGAGAGGAGAGGGGACAAGAGGAGAGAGGAGGAGAGGAAATGATAGGAAAAGAGAGGGGGAGAGGAGGATGAGAGGAGAGGAGACAAGAGGAGGAGAGGAGAGGAGAGGAGAGGAGAGGAGAGGAGAGGAGAGGAGAGGAGAGGAGAGGAGAGGAGGAGAGAAAAGGATGAGAGGAGAGAATGCAAGAGGATAGGGGAGACGATAGAAAAGATGAAGAGGAGGGAGGAAAAAAGAAGAGAGAACCTTCGTACCACAGCATATGTCCCGTGATGAGGAGCGGAGACACTGGACGTCATTCTGATGTTCCACAGCCACACACCCACACGTTACACACAATGGACCCAGCTAAGTATCCAGGAGGCAACACACGCTCATCCATGCATGGTCTGAAGGCTGCAACTAATCACACTGATACTGTAGACTTTTGAACATTTATTAGGCTCACATTTTCCCATGAGGATACTCGATTCGCTGGCTCGTACTGATTTCTACACTCCCAGCTTGTGCGCTCATCTTATTTCCACAGATATCGTTACTATTGATTGTAATCAGAAGAGGTCCCAGGGCTCTTTCTGTTGTGTTCTACAGCTCCAGGTCATCACTCCAAACAAGATGGAGAAAAAAAAACCAGAGAAGACACCATCGCACAAACGTCCCTCAACACAGAGAGCCAGATGGCTCCGGAGGGGTGAAAAGGTCACCTGTTGGGCCCTGAAGCCCCGTGCTAAGTGATCTGAAGCAGATCTGACAGGCGGTCAGGCCCAGGTTGACATTACCAAGCTTCTGCAATCAATGACCCTGCGATGTCTATTGATCTGTGATCAGCCGGACCTTGTCCAATAGGGCCCAGACATAACTTGTTTAGCGTTAGGGTAGACAAGACTGACCATTAACATGACAATAATGAGGTCAGGCCCTCAGGTACCCTGCATCCAGCCTCTGCTCAGATCTTGCTTGCTTTCTACTCTTCTTTCTCTGTGTCTCCGTCATCACAAAGCAGCGCTCTATTGATGTGCACTGTGAAGTGATGTATTCTAGCTATATGTATTCTAGTTATGTGTATTCTTGCTCTCTGTATTCTACATTTGTATTCTAGTTTAATATAATCAAGTTATGTCCTATATCTATGTATTATGGTTCTTTGTGCTCTCTATCTCTGTGTGCTATTATCTCTGTAGTGTGGTTCTGCCTGCTCCATCTCTGTGTATTGTGGTTCTAGATGCTGCATCGCTATGTTTTTTGGTTCTGCGTGCTGTATCTCTGTGTATTGTGGTTCTGCATGTCCTATATCTATGTATTGTGTTTCTGCAGGCTCCATCTCTTGGTATTGAGGTTCTTCGTACTCTATCTCTGTGTAATCTTGTTCTGCCTGCTCCATCTCTTTATGTTCTTGTCCTGCGTTGTCTATCTCTGTGTATTCTGGTTCAGCCTGCTCTATCTCTGTGTATTCCGGTTCTGCGTGCTCTATCTCTGCGTGCTAATGGGGTACCAGCAGCGGGTGCCAACAGGGAGGGAGGTGGCTGACATCTGTAGAAACAGCAGACACCGCCACTCAAAGGTCAGCCGGGATGAAGAGATGGAGGGAGGAGGTGGAGGGATCACAACAAGGTTCTAAGAGGAGGGGCTAGGAGGAGCAAGGACGCACTAGGTAAGGGTAAGTAAGCTAAGGGCAAGTACTCAGTTAAAAAGGAAAACCAGTGATTTTCATCATACCGTCATACACAGATTCAGCGTAGAGTAACCAATAACCAGCGGATCTGCCACAAAGGCCCCATGTCAGGTTGGTGAACAACACCACTCTCATGTCTGTGTCCCTGCCTGTCCCTTCCCCTTTATATACACAACACAAAGCCTCTGCTGACAGACGCGCTCCAGGTAGAAGGTAAGGACATTAGGGACATCAGGGACATTAGGGACATGAGGGCGCGACCCGAACAATGGTCGGAATCAGGGTCGAGCCCTAAAGCTGAAACAACCAACATGTGAACGCTCACATGACTCCTGGAGCCTGACCTCTTAACCTTCCTACAGTCCATAGAAAGACGTGCAGGTGTGTGTGTGTGTGTGTGTGTGTGTGTGTGTGTGCGCGCGCGCACGTGTGTGTGTGTACATGTGTGTGATCTAGTGTGTCAGATTGGTTAATTGACCCGTAAGTTAATCAATGATGAATCCATCCTGAGCAGAGGAGAACAAAGAAGACAAGAGGAGGCGGACTGCCTGCACCACACGATTCAGACCATACTGCTCGATGACAGAGTGTGCAACCACAGCACCCCAGGATTTAAAACCCGATCATAAACGTCCTGACCACGTGCTTCTGCGCTGGCGACCCAGCTAAAACCATTAGCTCTGTGACAACTGGGGATCTTTATAATGCACGATGGTGTGTGGATGAAAGGAACATGATATATGAACCTCAGCGAGTCGTAAACCAACCGTGGTGTAGGGTCCGAGGGCGTAGCTACGCCGGTGGTATAGGGACCGAGGGCGTAGCTACGCCGGTGGTGTAGGGACCGAGGGCGTAGCTACGCCGGTGGTATAGGGACCAAGGGTGTAGCTACGCCGGTAGTATAGGGACCGAGGGCGTAGCTACGCCGGTCGATACAGAGGTGGAGTTTGGTGTCTGGGAAAGTGTTTCTTTAACTTTTGTCGAATCATTTCTTCACAAGTGGTGACAGGTGTACTAATAAAGTTATTATTCAAATCACTGTCATCCCTGTCAGCTAGACCAGACTAGTAGAAGGAAGAGTGGACACACCATGTGATTTGACACTTTAGCACATGAATGTGTTGCTTGTCATGATGTCTGATCACTAGGAGATGTACATGTGACCTTAACCCACACACACACACACACACACACAGTATCTGTGTCCTCAGTAAACACAGTCGGCCTTTAGTATGTCACATGCCTCGTTGTTAAACTGATAGAGAAAGGCAGAAATTAAGAGAGAGAGAGAGAGAGAGAGAGAGAGAGAGAGAGAGAGAGAGAGAGAGAGAGAGAGAGAGAGAGAGAGAGAGAGAGAGAGAGAGAGAGAGAGAGAGAGCGAGCCATGGGAAAACCGAGGGAAGATAGGAGAGGAACAGAGAGACAAACAGTACAGTGGGAGAAATAGAAAAACAGACAGTGAAAAAGGGCAAAAATGTCATCTTCGAGATAAGCTCTAAAGGTATGGGTCTGTGTTGTGTTGTCAAGTGGTTCTTAAAGGTTCCCATGATGAAGGTGGAAATGTAGCACTTGGTCTCATTTCATTTATCTTCAGCATCATTTGTTATTATTAATAATAGTATTATGATACGTTATCCATAATAACAATATGATTGGTTGGCCTGTCACCTCACACATCGTTCAGTCTGAACGCCAGCAGGCTTCTTGATC
>OLKM01001944.1:68562-94189 GCA_900291075.1 Melanogrammus aeglefinus
GTGTATGTGTAAAATAATTGTGTGTGCTGCATCTGTTTAAACACACGCAAACTAAACACATAACGCATAATACAGTCTCAATGGCAATGTATAATAACGGGGGGACATGAATATTAGGAACACAAGTAGAGTGCATATAATGCATATAATACTGATAAGAAACTATGTTTATCACCGCGTTCTAAATTATTATGCAAATGATCATTTTCTCAGATTTTCCAAAATAGTCAATGAGAACAGTCAGTATAATTTTCAAGTCATTAAGTTAGAGTATAATTCGAATTTTATTGAACAAACCTCCCAATGATAACAGTATTTTTTTCAAAAATAAAAAACTCAAAATGCACTGTTCAACATAGGACCCCTTCTGTGATATCACCTTCACAATTCTTGCATCCATTGAGCATGTGAGTTTCTGGACAGTTTCTGCTTGAAGGTCTTTGCAGGATGTCAGAATAGCCTCCCAGAGCTTCTGTTTTGATATGAACTGCCTCCCACCCTCATAGATCTGTTGCTTGTGGATGCTCCAAAGGTTCTCAATAGGGTTGAGGTCTGGGCAGGATGAGGGCCACACCATGAGTTTATCTCCTCTTATGCCCATAGCAGCCAGTGACACAGAGGTATTCTTTGCAGCATGAGATGGTGCATTGTCATGCATGAAGATGATTTTGCTATGGAAGGTACGGTTCTTCTTTTTGTACCATGGAAGAAAGTGGTCACCTTCAGGGACCCTAAAGGGCACTACCAGCACTCTCCCCATGATTCCGGCACAAAACATGACTCCCCCACCTCCTTGTTGACGTCGCAGCCTTGTTCGGACATGGTGGCCATTCACCAACCATCCACTACTCCATCCATCTGGACCATCCAGGGTTGCACGGGACTCATCAGTAAACAAGACTGTTTGAAAACTAGTCTTCATGTATTTCTGGGCCCACTGCAACCGTTTCTGCTTGTGAGCATTGGTTAAGGGTGGCCGAATAGTAGGTTTTTGCACAACTGCAAGCCTCTGGAGGATCCACCTTGAGGTTTGTGGGACTCCAGAGGCACCAGCAGCTTCAAATACCTGTTTGCTGCTTCGTAATGGCATTTTAGCAGCTGCTCTCTTCATCCGATGAATTTGTCTGGCAGAAATCTTCCTCATCATGCCTTTGTCTGCACGAACCCGTCTGTGCTCTGAATCAGCCACAAACCTCTTCACAGTACGATGATCACGCTTAAGTTGTCGTGAAACATCTAATGTTTTTATACCTTGTCCAAGGCACTGCACTATTTGACGCATTTCGGCAGCAGAGAGATCCTTTTTCTTTCCCATATTGCTTGAAACCTGTGGTCTGCTTAATAATGTGGAACGTCCTTCTTAAGTAGTTTTCCTGTAATTGGGCTCACCTGGCTAACTAATTATCACAGGTGTCTGAGATTGATTTCAGTGATCCAAAGAGCCCTGAGACACAATACCATCCATGAGTTTCATTGAAAAATGAAAAATGAAATGTTAATGACACTTACAATACAATTTTCATAATAATTTGGAACGCGGTGTAATGTATTGCGTATATTCATTAAATAGAACCACAGTTACCGCATATGTGCATTAAGTTTTCTTTGCTGATTTATTTGAGGACTCCTTATTCCATGTGTGAATTAGGCCATATTATCTGGCCATAAACTGAGCCATTTGAAATTTGTAATTCATGTGCATCTCTCTCATCGGAGACTGCAGACGCGCTGTCAAAATATCAACTCGTCAGATTCAAATGCGCTCATGCAGGGCTCCAGACTAACATTTTTCACTAGGAGCACAGTGGCCCCTAACTTAAAATTTTAGGGGCGCAAGCAGAAAATTTAGGAGCGCACACCGAAATCAACTTGCAAAGTTTTCCTATAATGTTCACTGTATTACTGATAAATACTTTGACAATAAATGCAGAAACTACAATCTTATAAATTCATATTTTATTGTGCAACAGTTTTAACATTAACCAGTTAAACAGCCTTAAAAATACAAAGTGAATATTTATCCTGTGCTGACAATAACAGAACAAGTTTTAGACACATAACTTGTGCCTAAACACTTCCTAGAAAAGATGTTTCAAGACTGGCCACTGTGTTTGGTCAATGTGTCATGTTTTAACATTATGTTTAACGTTACTTGGTAGAAAGTACGAGCTGATAGTCCGCTTCGCCGCCATTTTCCAATTGTTTTGATGCCGGTATGTGAAATCTGTGGATTCGCGCGATAACTCCAAAGACCCCGCCTCTTTTCACAATTAGCCTATCACAGTGGTCATTCCGCCCCCCCCCCCGCCTCTCACACCATTGGCCAGCTGTCTCCTTTTGGAGTAAATGGCGCTTAGCAAACCAGCTCATTTTTGCATTACCGCCAACTAGTGGACTGTAAGTTTGTCAGAAAAAAAAAAAAAAAAAAAAAAAAAAAAAAAATCGGCAAATTTACTTGTCGCGCATGCGCGAGTAGATTAAAGATTTACTCGCACTGTCACAGATTTTGGTCGCAAAATGCGACCATTTGGTCGCAGTCTGGAGCCCTGTCATGGGTTTATTGCACTTTACGCCCAAACCACCCCTACGTGTAATTAGGCTTCTCCAGACCAACCCTTTTCAGATTTGCGCCGGGCGCAAGAGTCATTTATTGCGCCGGTAAAATAGCAACATCGCCATAGAAACGCCCACAAAGCTACTTGCGCTTGGCGCTTCTCACTTGCGTTTATCACTCTAGTTAGAACTGCGTTCCTGAGATGGGTGTTGGTGTGAAGAATCACTTTAATATAAAAATCTATGCTGAGGCCTATTAATCTGAGAGAGAGAGAGAGAGAGAGAGAGAGAGAGAGAGAGAGAGAGAGAGAGAGAGAGAGAGAGAGAGAGAGAGAGAGAGAGAGAGAGAGAGAGAGAGAGACCAGAGAGAGAGACCAGAGAGAGAGACCAGAGAGAGAGAGAGAGACCAGAGACAGAGAGAGAGACAGAGACAGAGACAGAGACAGAGACAGAGACAGAGAGACAGAGAGAGACCAGAGAGAGCAGAGAGACCAGAGAGAGAGAGACAGAGACAGAGACAGAGACAGAGACAGAGACAGAGACAGAGACAGAGACAGAGACAGAGACAGAGAGAGAGAGAAATCCGTAAGGTTGGAATGAGGATATGACTTGAGAGAGTAACAGCCAGAAAAGAAATACATGGAAAGAGAGTTAGAGGGACAGAGAGAGAGGGGAAGAGAGTATAATTAAGGACAAATAACAGCGCAGAGAGAGAGAGTGGAAAGAAAGAGAAGGGAGTAGGAGTAGAGGATTAGGAGATAAGGAAGGAAAAGAAATAGGACGTACGTTTCTCATGTCAGAATGCACTTTCAATTGTGAGTTGAGAAAAAGAAAGAGAGAGAGAATGACAAAGAATTTGAGGAAGTGAAAGAAATGGGAACTAGCAGGAGCAGAGATAGTACAGGAATGAGGAGGAGGAGGAAGAGGAGGGAGGACATCCATAGAGTTTAAAAATGCATGAAGCTGGAAACAGACTGCATGCTGGGTACCAGGAACCCCTCTGCTTAGGTCATCTACACACAAAAACACATTGATCCCCCCCCCCCCCCCCCTCTACTTCTGGCTAGTCATGGTGGATATACGACAAGTTGGTTTTGTCCTTCACATTGTGATGACGAGGTACTCGTCATCACAATGGGACACCCTCCTCTGTACAGGGTGTCCCATAGCAACATAGCAGCATGCATAGGAACACAGACACATACATCAGCAAACCATTGATCTGCTGGTTTCAACTGGTTCACCAGGCTTAAACTGAGTTCACCAGGGATAACTGATGGAGTTCACCAGGGTTTAACTGTTTGAGTTCACCAAGGTTTCAACAGTTTGAGCTCACCAAAACTTCCAAGTCTAAATGGTTCTCTCTCTCTCTCTGGCCAAAGAAACAGCAGCCTTACGGGACTGTTATGTAAGCTGCTTGTTCTAGGATGAACGAAGTGCTCTCTCTCTGTGTGTCTCTGTGTGTGTGTGTGTGTGTGTGTGTGTGTGTGTGTGTGTGTGTGTGTGTGTGTGTGTGTGTGTGTGTGTGTGTGTGTGTGTGTGTGTGTGTGTGTGTGTGTGTGTGTGTGTGTGTGTGTGTGTGTGTGTGTGTACTAGATTTAGTTGATGACTATTGAAAATTACAGAAGAGGAAAACTCAGTCTCCTGTCTCACTGCTTTATTAGTGAGGTCACCGCACCCTGTGTCACTGCTCTATTGATGTCACAACAGTCTGCCTCACTGCTTTATTAGTGAGGTCACCACACGCTGTCTTACTGCTCTATTGAAGCCACCCCATCCTGTCTCACTGCTGTATCGGTAATGTGACCACATTTCATAATGTTCCATCAGTGAGAGACCGAATATAAACATTTAGAATTGCATTTTATTCTTGACTTCAAGAGAAACACAATGAAAACATATTCAATCAATAAATCTAATATTAAATTATCACTTGGTATATTATTATTATTATTATGGTATATATGTTCACAATTAATTTGTGTTATCATCATTGTATTGTTTTCTATTGACTGAAACTTTTATATTAAGTTGTTTCTTGTATGCTTTGGCGACGCAGAAATGAGCAGGTCAGAAGTAGAGAGAGAGAAGCATTGTGACAGTACAATTCTTCCTTGGTTACAATTTATCATCGCGTCTTTTATTTTCTATCTTTACTTTTCTACCTCCATCACTAGGCAACTAGGGTTCTCTCTCTCTCTCTCTCTCTCTCTCTCTCTCTCTCTCTCTCTCTCTCTCTCTCTCTCTCTCTCTCTCTCTTCTCTCTCTCTCTCTCTCTCTACTTCTCTCTCTCTCTCTCTCTGTCTCTCTTCTCTCTCTCTCTCTCTCTCTCTCTCTCTCTCTCTCTCTCTCTCTCTCTCTCTCTCTCTCTCTCTCTCTCTCTCTCTCTCTCTCTCTCTCTCTCTCTCTCTCTCTCTCTCTCTCTCTCTCTCTCTCTCTCTCTCTCTCTCTCTCTCTCTCTCTCTCTCTCTCTCTCTCTCTCATAATTGGAATAAAACAGCTTACCCGTGACCGTGTCACCCCTCACCACACTTTGACGGGTTCTACAGGGAGCAGCGTAGTAAAACCACAGCCTTCTACTCGTGGTCACTGGGAGCTGCCCAACTAGCATATATTTGGGATTTCTTTACAGTGTAACACCAATTAATTTTATCATTAATGTATAATACATAGATTGTTCTAAATTGTATATGAGTAAAAAAAAATCATAATAAAACCAAGAACCCAATTAAGTAATTTACTTCCAAGCAATAACACCCACCAAGCACACAACCAACGCACACGTACGACCGCACACACACACACACACACACACACACACACACACACACACACACACACACACACACACACACACACACACACACACACACACACACACACACACACACACACACACACACACACACACACACACACACAATGGGTAAATAATACATTTCAATGTTATTCTTGCTTCATAGCTCCCATAGCTCCCATTATTTCATAAAATATATATCTGCTTTGATATCTTTTGATTTTAAATCAAAGTGAGCTGGACTTGAGGGAAGACGTAAAAGTTAATGTAGTAAACTTGTAAGCAGCTTGTTATGAAAACGAGCAACCAATATTCCTTCTGCAACAAGACAATGATATACAAAATTAATGAATGTCATGATTGCGATTCCCCCTTGAAGTATTGTTATTTCTTGATTGTTGGCAGAGACAAGATAAATCCAAAAGGTAATGTTGAATGTAAAAGGACATTCACGCTTTGAAGGCCTTAACAGCCTTCAAGCAAATCATGGCCAAGTACTGAGACGTCAAAGCCTGATAAAATAAAAAGGAAAGAAAGAAAGAAAAAACATCACCCGACTTGATGTCTAGCATGAGCTATCATTGACCACTCTAGTATGAACTATCGTTTATCCCTCTAGTTAGAGCTGTCGTTGATCACTCTAGTTAGAGCTGACGTTTATCACTCTAGTTAGAGCTGACGTTTATCACTCTAGTTAGAGCTGACGTTTATCACTCTAGTTAGAGCTGTCGTTTATCACTCTAGTTAGAGCTGACGTTTATCACTCTAGTTAGAGCTGTCGTTTATCACTCTAGTTAGAGCTGTCGTTTATCACTCTAGTTAGAGCTGTCGTTTATCACTCTAGTTAGAGCTGTCGTTTATCACTCTAGTTAGAGCTGTCGTTTATCACTCTAGTTAGAGCTGACGTTTATCACTCTAGTTAGAGCTGTCGTTTATCACTCTAGTTAGAGCTGACGTTTATCACTTGAGTTAGAGTTGATCCCTCTAGTTGGAGCTGTAATTTATCACGTTAGAGTTTATCACTCTAGTTAGAGCTGTAATTTATCACGTTAGAGTATATTACTCTAGTTAGAGCTGTTGTTTGTTCCTCTAGTTAGTTTATCACTCTAGTTAGAACAGACGTTTATCACTAGTTACAGCTGTCATTTATCACTCTAGTTAGAGCTGTCATTTATCACTCTAGTTAGAGCTGTCGTTTATCACTCTAGTTAGAGCTGTCGTTTATCACTCTAGTTAGAGCTGTCGTTTATCACTCTAGTTAGAGCTGTCGTTTATCACTCTAGTTAGAGCTGTCATTTATCACGTTAGAGTATATTACTCTAGTTAGAGCTGTTGTTTGTTCCTCTAGTTAGTTTATCACTCTAGTTAGAACAGACGTTTAATCACTAGTTACAGCTGTCATTTATCACTCTAGTTAGAGCGGACGATTAATCACTTTAGTTAGAGCTGTCGTTTATCTCTCTAATTAGAGTTGATCACTCTAGTTAGAGCTGTTGTTTATCACTCTAGTTAGAGCTGTCGTTTAATCACTCTAGTTAGAGCTGTCGTTTAATCACTCTAGTTAGAGCTGACGTTTATCCCTCTAGTTAGTTTATCACTCTAGTTAGAGCTGTCTTTTATAACTCTAGTTAGAGTTTTTCATTCTAGTGCTGTCTTTTATCACTCTAGTTGGAGCTGTCCTTAATCAGTCTAGTTAGAGCTGACGTTATTCACTCTAGTTAGAGTCGTCGTTATATAGCTTTAGTTAGATTATTAGTTATATAGATCTAGTTAAATAGCTAGAGTGGGAGATCCAGTTTGAGCTCTAGGTATAGAGCTCTAGTTATTCTGCTCTGTAGATCTTGTTGGGGCTCTAGTTATCTAGCTATAGCTATAGTTCTGGTTATTATGACTCTAGGTAGATCTTGTTGGAGCTCTATGTATCTATCTCTAGATCTTGTTGAAGCTCTAGTTATCCAGCTCTAGGTAGCGCTCTGGTTATCTAGCTCTAGCTGGAGCTATATTTAATAGCAGCAGGGCAGCAGTATAATGAGCAGTGTACAACAGTCTGGGATAGAAAGCTGGTTTCATTAAGAGATCAAAAAGCCCTGACCTGTCTGAATAAATTGACACGGATAAGGATTAAAGCTCCTCTCGCTCTCTAACCTCTTCCCCACCTCTTTATCTTTTCTGTAGCTCTATGTCCTCTTATATAGCTCTATGTCCTCTTATATAGCTCTATGTCCTCTTATGTAGCTCTATGTCCTCTTCTGTAGCTCTATGTCCTCTTCTATAGCTCTATGTCCTCTTATAGCTCTATGTCCTCTTCTGTAGCTCTATGTCCTCTTATATAGCTCTATGTCCTCTTATAGCTCTATGTCCTCTTCTGTAGCTCTATGTCCTCTTATATAGCTCTATGTCCTCTTATATAGCTATATGTCCTCTTATATAGCTCTATGTTCTCTTATATAGCTCTATGTCCTCTTCTGTAGCTCTATGTCCTCTTCTGTAGCTCTATGTCCCCTTCACTTCCTCCTAATACTCTTCTCTAGTTAGCTCTCTCTTTAATCACATCTGCTCTATTTTCTCCACCTCTCTCCTATCTTACTCTCTTTTTCTTTCTCTCGCTTGTCTATCGCTCACTTCTATACCTCTCCCACTCTCCTCTAAATCTGTTTCTCTTCTCTCGCTATCCCTCTCTTTATGCCCTCATACGTCTCTTGAGTATATGTTATATTGCCCACCTAGTCTGTATTTCTCAAACAGACGTTTTGCACCTCATGCTGTTCAATTGTGCTTCTAATGATCTCCCTCTCTCTTCCCTAGTGTTTCTTACTCTCATTTCCTTACGGTCTCTCCAACGATCTGTCCGTTACCCTCTTAATCACACCAAGCTGTAAAAGGAGACCCAACTACTGGCCAGGGGGATGATATATAGGCTCTACACACATGTCTACACAAGAACTATGAATAATAGATCATATTAAACAACAGACTTCAATGCACTGCATACACAATGAGCAGCAGTATAGTAGATATTATACTATAATAATATAGTATAGTATATAGTAGGCCTAGGCCTATAGTATAGTATAGTATAGTATAGTATAGTATAGTATAGTATAGTATAGTATAGTATAGTATAGTATAGTAGGCCTATATAGACTGGTCTATTGTCGTGATGAATCGGGTCAATGTGAAGATTGGCAAACAATAAAGTGTTCGATTTCCTTTGTGCTACCTAGTAAAACCAACATTGTATTGGCGTTAAAACCGATTCCCTGTAAATACGACTAGTTTATTTGACGCTTTATTAACGCCGAGGCCATACATAAGCCCGCCCGCCAGGGGGTTACTGGTTTATCATCCCCGTTAACCCTCCTAATGCAGACCCCAGGACCCCGGGACACCCCTCACCTGCCGTCAGGGGCAGACGAGACGTCCACAACATGAGTGTTGCAGCACAGCTCCCGGTCTTTGGTTTGATGTGGACGCTGGGCCCGCATCGATATAAAATAACAATCTGATCTTGTGACGCAAACTGAGTTCTAAGTTTTCCAGGTTGGAAAGTTGCGGCATTTCTCATTTGAAACTGCACGAATTGTGTGCCCGTACAAAATCGTGCCGTTACAAGCGTACACACATCACGACCAAAAGTCGTTTGCATGAAAATGCGTTTCGGCTGCAAACTGAAACGCCTCTCATGCAAACGAGTTTCTCTGCAGACAGTTCTCCAGTCTCTCCTGCCTCGTCTCTCGTCTGGAAACACGCAGTCCACGGACCTATGACTCATACCCCCGCGTTACACACACACACACACACACACACACACACACACACACACACACACACACACACACACACACACACACACACACACACACACACACACACACACACACACACACACACACACATATACAGACAGCCAACACGTCCTGATAAGACGGCATAAGAGCGGGTTTTGTACTCACGTCAACGGTGATAAAGCGAGCTCAGATGCGGTCAGCAGCGGTGTGGTCCAGGCTCTCCCGTTCGTCTCCTCCCGAACCGAGAACCCAGTGCATCTTCACCGTCTTGGCCGCTCGGTGAAGCCCAGGATGATCCAACCTCGCCCCAGAAACGCTTCCACAACGGACTAAATGTCCAGGAAGGCGGAGGAGGTTGTATGTCAGGGAACGGCGGCGTAGACCTCGGAGAAGCAGGTGGAGCTGGTGGCTATCGCTTCCTTTAGGGTGGAGGTTTGACACTTGTGTGTTTCTCCAGTCAGTCAGCCGTGAACGGATGCCTGCTGCCTCCGGGTCCTAGCGCCGGAGTCGTTATTACTTCCAACTTTTAGCTGTCCCCAGTGCGTCCAACAGGTGGATGGATATGTGTGTGTGTGTGTGTGTGAGTGTGTGTGTGTGTGTGTGTGTGTGTGTGTGTGTGTGTGTGTGTGTGTGTGTGTGTGTGTGTGTGTGTGTGTGTGTGTGTGTGTGTGTGTGTGTGTGTGTGTGTGTGTGTGTGTGTGTGTGTGTGTGCGTGCGTGTGTGTGCTAAACGTTATTTTACCTATAAATAAATTGTTTCGAATCGTTATTTTCCTTATATAATAAATTGTTTTCGAATTCGTTTAATACTATCCTTTTTTACATCTTTTTATTTATATTCCTCTTATGTATTTTATGCATTTTAAACTGCTCATATATACTCTCCATGATAAATGTTGGATTTGTTGACTAGAAAACACTAGTAAGACCAGTCGGTATATGAATTATAAAACATATAAATGATGCAACAAAGAAAGGAATAAGAAATGTAAGTTGTTTAAATCATTGTTTATTGACCAATAATTATATTGCTTTGAAGTCTAATATCTTCCTTAGCATTGTCCACTAGCCTGTGCTTTTTGTTCTCCTCACCAACAAATATCGTCAGCCTGAATTACACCATCAATGCGCCTTCATTTGAATCTTTTACTATAATATACAGTGTATATATATATATATACATATATGTGTGTATAGGATGTATCTTTTCTACATCTATTATATGTCCTTATTCTCTCTTCTGTGAGTGAGGGTTAGGCTTTAAAAAACATTTAAAGCACATGAATAAAACATGAGAGGCAGTAGCAGATATATGGGTGTGTGATGTGTGGTTATATGGGAGAGAGTGCAGCAGTGAAGACCCTTTACATCAGCACAGGAAATAAACAATGGTTTGGAGAAGGAGAGAAGAAGAAGGGAGAGGGGGAGAAGGAGAGGGGGGAGGAGGAGAGGGGGAGGGAAGGGGGGGAGGAGGAGAGGGGAAGAGAAGGGAGGGGAAGATGGAGAGGTCGAGAGAAGAGAGAGGAGAAGATGAAGACAGCCAAATCTCGTGAATATTTAATATTTTGTAATGAGTCATTAGGTTTTACAGCCAGGAGGAAACCGAACCACAATGAGAGCAGAAAGCCTCCCCATAGGTCATAAATGACATCACTAACATCCCACCAATCACACGAGAGGCTGGGACCTCACTCTGACCCAAACCTCGGTCTTCTCTGAATGTGAGCTCTCAGTGCAATAGAATAACATACCAAGAACCATCTCAGCCATTTACCATCTCTAGTGTGTGTGTGTGTGTGTGTGTGTGTGTGTGCGCGCGCGCGCGCGTGTGTGTGTGCGCGCGTGCGTGCATGTGACCGTGCGTGTGTGCGTGTCCAAGTATAATCCACTATTATGTTTTATATCTCCATGGAAACAGTTTGCTAGAAACTGTTCAACTTTGATCTGCACTACGTCTGTGAGAGATCACAGAGAGAGAACACAGGTTCTGCACATATTTTCTCGACACACAAAAGCTGACTACTAGAGGTGACAGGTTTGTCACTATGACAACAGAGACGGTGGGATAATCAGTCATTAATAGTGTGATTGATAGGTTGTATAATGGGAAAATTCTATTTTCACATTCATTTTCACTTAGTGCCATTTGTTGCTATGCCCCTGTTTTCGTGACCCCTTCAGGGGATGTGTTAAAAAGCTGTAACTGAACCCCTCCGGGAAGGGTAGAGGCCAGGGTCCCAACTGACGGGGCACGGCTACGACCCTTCATGACATCCTGAGGAGTTTCATCGATAGATTGGCATCTGGTTAACCAATAGTTTAGTTTAATTGGGGGCCAGTTTCTCTCAGCATCATGAATTCCTTGCCTTCGCCGATGCATCAGCCTTCTGCCTGCAGACCTCTTGGAGGGAGGCAGGGGAATATCCAATTTGGGGACTTTTTCCTCGTGGAGGTCTTGAAGAGACACAGGGGGAACTCCCATCTGAGCCTCAGATTATTGTATGCTTGTATGATTATTGTATGTTATTGTAACTTCTGCTATAGGAGTGTGCACAAAACAAGAGCAAAGTTCAAAGCATAAACCCACAGAGGGCAGGATTTAATGGAAAAATACTTTATCCTTTCACGGGACATTCTCCCCCCCCCCCCCCCCCCCCCCCCACCAAACTAAGCTCTCCCCTAAATACAATTTGACCCGCCCCATTCTTAATCATTAAGGGGGGCCTTTAAGTATTCAGAACATACTTCTCCTAAGCTCCTAAGTCCCGTCGTTATAACGCTTGTGCATTACATAAGTGACTAATAAACATTCCGAAGCATCTTAATCTAACAGGGGCCCCTCTCCCTTCAGCCCCACTTGGTACGGCCCGATGAGGTCTGACCATGCATACATGTGCAGGGTAACCCAGTGAGGAGGGCTCCATGTGAGACCACCTCACTGGAAGATTTAAAGTAATCGTTGCCTCTTTGAGTAGCACAAGTGCAAATATTGTCTTTTTTTCCTCTGATATTACATTATTACTTATTAATTAAATGTGTCTGAGTTCAGTGTCATTAAGTCACTATGGAGCAGGCAGGGGGGCATAGTGCTCCAGCAGGCCTAGAGATAGACTGTGGGCATTGGGGATCTAGGACAGACCTCCAGCTGGGAAACCGGACCCTACCACCACTTCTGCATGTTTCAAATTAGTTGCTTTATCTTTTCAGAGACATTTAGGAGGAAATAGGATGACAGAATTCTCTAGGTTAGAGAATTCCAGAACCGTGCCTGAAAGGAATCACTTTGGCCCTGGGTGTGTGTGTGTGTGTGTGTGTGTGTGTGTGTGTGTGTGTGTGTGTGTGTGTGTGTGTGTGTGTGTGTGTGTGTGTGTGTGTGTGTGTGTGTGTGTGTGTGTGATCTATGAAAACTTAAACAGACTGACCATATCTCATCATTGTCAACATAAATTAAGTTTATCTTTTATAAAAAAAAACATTACAAAAATTGTACCCAGTGGGAATCTTCCTTAAAATATTTTATTAAAGTCCCCCAATTATAAATAAAGTTTTCCCGAACACACCAATGGCCAAGGTGTTAAATGAAGCAAGAAACGATATGAACGATTTTCCTCACACCCGGAGGAACGTGTTCTGCAGGTTAGCCAGCATTACAGTCCGAAGCCTCTGAGCCGACACGCCCGCAGGACGGGCATCATCTACTGCTCCAACAGTTTAATGTTCAATCGCAGTGGAAAGCAGGTTTGAAACAGGTCATTAGAAATCATTAAAGTCCTCTGCCTGTCAGAAAGGAAGTGCAGGTCAGAGGAGGAAGATGTCTACATGTTGGCCAGCTCAGACACTAACACTAAATACTGTTAGTTCTATATAGATCTATATGTTGCCACGCTCTGTATAACTGACAGAAAATAGAAGATAGCCTATTGTTACTGCTATATAGACGCACAGCTTATTATATTAACCAATACTTCTTTTCATTGTTAGGGCTATAGCTATAAATTGGCAAACTCTATATAGAACCAACAGTAGTGTATTGTTACTTAAATATGGCTATATGTTTGACGTTCTATATAGAACAGACAGAACTGATACTATTGGTTCTAAAGAACTAAATGTTGTGCAGCTCTATATAGAGTGACAGTATTGATACTGTTAGTTCTATAGAGCTACATGTTGTGCAGCTCTATATAGAACAGGCATTGCGGATAGTTAGTTCTAGAGCTACACGTTTTGCAGCTCTATATAGAACAGACGGTATTAAAGGCGTACAGTGTGTGTATAGAGCTTCATGTCTGTGAGCTCTGTGCATACTGAGTTCTATAGAGCTACATGCTGGCCAGCTCTAGCTGCAGCCTCTCCTTCTCCAGCTGCAGGTCGGCGATGTTCTGCTTGTTCTGGTCAAGCCGGTCCTCCAGCCACTGCAACAGCGGCCCGCTGACGGCGGACATCTGGCTGCACAGGTTCTTGGTGAACACGGAGCCGTTGTGAATCTTCGTGATGGGGTCCAGGTGGCTCAGACTGTGGATCTTCCTGTACGTGTCCTGTTCCTCCTGGCACAGGATCCGCGGCAACTCCACGGCAGACTCTAGACACGCCTTGCCCACCGAGTCCCGGGGCACGACGTGCACCGGGACCTCCACCCGCTCGTACTCAGCGCCCTTCTGCGCCTGCGTGGACTGGAAGCAGGTGTAGAGGACGCGGCCCGTCTTGGTGTTCTTGTCCTCGATGAAGCAGGAGAAGATGAGGCCCACGAAGCCCTGGTCCATCGTCTGGTACATGGCCTGGGTCCTGACGTCCACGTGAGAGGGCCAGACGGTGATGTGGGGGTGGGAGTGGTACCAGCCCACCACCCGCAGGGGCTTCCCTGTCAGCTCCGCCAGCCGCTCTGCCTCGGTGGAGGCGGCGGATAGCTGCTCCGGGGAGATCTCCACTCTGTCCTTCCTTTTGTCGGAGCGCCGCAGGATGATGACGGAGTGAATGTGGACGATGCGGTCCGTCTCCTTCTCGCCGAGACACAGGCCCATCACCTCCTCCTTCTCCGTGCTCAGCGCGTGGTTCATGCACACCAGGAAGGCGTCTGCCTCCAGGTGGACCGCGCTGATGGCCATGCTGACACTCACAGGGACCGAACACTCTGATACTGCAACAAACTGATTGATTGTTACGATGAAACTCGGGGATAAATAGTCGTAAAACAAGCAGGCTGTCTCCTCTTCCAGTTCCGCAAAGGCGTGTCACACCATAATAAGTCCGGAACGGAACAAATGCACACAACAATGAGTTCCTGGAAATAGTCGGGGTATTCAAATAGTTGCGTTGAACATATTGGTGTAATTATTGTTTTACTTTTTCTTCCCTCAAATGTTCAAGTTACCTTTATCTAATTGTGTTCCATAGGCCTCCTATTGGGTATTACACTATTGGGCCACCGTACACCGTACGATCCTATATTGGAAGCTGCATAAAAGTTCATCAAGCTTCCATTCCTCAGTTTCGTTTTTCAGTCTGCTGCTGCAGGGACGTTGCCATTTCTAAATTTGATATGCACCTTACGCGTTGTGTGTAGGCGGAATTGAGTGACGAAGTCACGCCCCTGGATAAAGACGAAGAAGCTTCATAATGTTAGGTTTTGTGTGAGGCCGCTTTGTGAACTAACAGCCCCTCGCTGTTCTCGACACGAATGACATACGTCACCATCCGGTACATACATGTCAACCTCTCTGCTCCAATTCACCGCTTTTTTACAAGGGGAGGATAAAAGCATCGAAAGAGGTGAAAACCATTATAAGTCGGGGCATGCTTGGAGGGTTTCAGTTATGCCGATGGGGAGACTTGTCCACGGTCTTGATCACGCCAGCGTGACGTCAAATACGAGACATGTAGTCTTTCTCAGAGTCCATCAATGCATAATATCCTGCCAAGCGGACAGTTAGGTGAGAGTTCCTTCAATATATGAAAACAAAATCATTCTTGAATTCTAAATTATTATTTCCAATATAGGATTGTATTTTGTATGGTCACCAACTGGTGTAATGCCCAATAGTAGGCCAATGAAATTAAGTGTAACTTGGACAGTTTCATTTCTATTCAAGTAATGTAAAATTTCAAACCACAAAAAAGCATATAGTAAAAGTTGAAAAATAATGACACAAATGTCAACAAAGCTATTTTAATACACTGATTATTTTCAGCAAGTACAACTTATATAATACACAAGTTTCACATACAAGAAATGTTTTTACATATTATTCAATTATTTCTGCAAATAGAAACGGTACAGCTAAGCTAAAAAGGAACAGATGTAATGGTTGGGAGCCCGAGCAAACAGCCTATAGGACTTGTATCTCGCGCTGTAGAGCGCCATGACAATACTCACTGCTTTCATTATTGAATGATTTGGTTTATCTGAATGGGAGAGTGTGTCATCAAACAGCGCTTGGAGACGGTGTGTGTGTGCGTGTGGTGTGATGCATGTGCTCAGCATCACTGAGCAGTGAGCTGCTCCAGAAGGATCTCTACTCCTTTGTTGTCGGTCATCTTACGGATTTTAGGCAAGATCCCCAGTAGCTCCGACCGGACCTCGTCCACCACACTCTGGTCCACACACTTCAGGAGACTATACACACACACACACACACACACACACACACACACACACACACACACACACACACACACACACACACACACACACACACACACACACACACACACACACACGAGCACACACACACACACACACACACACACTTTAAAACACAGTACTTTACAGTAGGAACACAAGCCTTGAGACGGACCACATGAAGACCACGATGCTGACCTGCAGAGAATCAGGGCCCCTCTGTTGATGACCACCCAGGTCCCGATCTGCTCCTCCCCCACCGTGTCCAGGAGGATCCTGCTGAACCGCTCTGAGGCACACACAGACGGCAGCGTACGTGATTCACCGTTCATCGGGCTGCTTCCCAGCGGCATGCTAAAGCCTCTGCAGGGCTTTTATTGTGAAGTAATGAGAGGCGGTACCTTCTCTGCCGTGCTCGGCCAGCGCCTTGTCGTTCTCTATCAGCCACTTCAGGACGATGTGGCCGGCCGGGTGCTCCGCCATGTGGAGCTACAGGCACACAACAGCGACACGTTACAGACACAACATCACCACAACAACAACAACACTTTGCAGACGCACCACCACAACACCACATTGCATGAAACAATACAGACGCACCATATCCTCCATGTAAACATGATGCGTGTGTGTGTGTGTGTGTGTGTGTGTGTGTGTGTGTGTGTGTGTGTGTGTGTGTGTGTGTGTGTGTGTGTGTGTGTGTGTGTGTGTGTGTGTGTGTGTGTGTGTGTGTGTGTGTGTGTGTGTGTCGATGCCGAGACCAATGGTCATCGTGTGCGTGTGCGTTGGTACTCGGGTGCTATTGCGGTGTGAACGTGCCGACGGGTGAAAGGCCGACCCACCTGTTTGTCAATCCCCCCGGGGACCAGCTCCTGGGAGGCCGGCTTTGCCACGGCCTTCATGGCAGGCCGGAGGTCCCCCGCCGCCGACAGCAGGATGTCCCTCACCATGACACTCAGACCCTTGTCCATCACCATGGTGACGGCGTTGTCACGGAGATACTCCAGCAGGGGCGGGGACACCACCTCCAGCAGCTCCTTCTTACGCAACTCTGGTTCCTTTTTACTGAGGACATGAAGGAGTATATTGAACACAACTCGTCTTACCAGAAGACCCCATCTATTGAACACAACTCCACCTTATTGGAGACTTTGAGGAGTTTATAAAACACAACTCCTCTCAACTAGTTAACACAACTCCTTTTTACTGGAGACATCGTGGAGTATACGAAACAAAAACTCTTTTTAACGGAAAGATGATGACTATTTAACACCACTCATTTTCACTGGAACGGCAGAGTATATTTAATACAACAAATTGTATTGGAAAGATTGAAAATAATAAAAGCTACTCAACACATGATTTAATTCAAATTTCTTATTGAAGCCATTTCAACTCCTTTGACAAGACTAATTTGCAAACATTTCATTAAACACATTTTACAAGAAACGTTGAAAAACATCCCAACTCCTTAATACAACTCCTTTATTGGAAGTATAGAAAAAAAATCTAAGTTATTCATCACATTATTTGCCTCAAAGATAAATAGAAGTGATGCACTTAATGATCACATTGACTCCACCTCCTCCTGCCTAGAGATCGAACTCAGAACTCATTTGTCGGTCACCTGTGTGCGTTGCCGTCTCCCTTCTCCAGGAACTTGATGACCTCTGGCAGGATGTGGTCTGGGTCGCGGGGCTTGAGCAGGTACAGCAGGACCTTCTCTTCCATACTTAATTATTGATCAACCTCGTCCAGAGAGGTCAGCAGCTCCTACAGGGCAGAGAGGAGGAAAGAGGGGGCTCTTACTCTGACATCAGAAATGAGTGTGAGGCCAGGGAGGCTAGCAGGCCCCGGTGGGAGGGGGGGAACACTGTGGGGCCGTCTTACCGCTAGGACGGTTTGTTTGATGAGCTTGGTGTCGTCCACACAGTCGAATATGGCCAGCAGGACCAGATGACCAAACTCCCCCTGAACAACAGGAACGCCATTCATTAATCATATTGAATATATAGCAAATTAAAATATCAACCACGTAAGACCAATTCACTGATTATCGACGCACAACACATGGTCAAATGTATCAAACGTGGCACAGTGGTCTTACCGTGGCGAACTTCACCATGTACGTCTTCATGGTCTTGATGATGACTTTCCTGTCCTGGAACACAGTGGGGAGGAAACACACGTTACCACAGCGACAAGCACGCACCGCTACATCAACTATATTACCGTGTGTGTGTGTGTGTGTGTGTGTGTGTGTGTGTGTGTGTGTGTGTGTGTGTGTGTGTGTGTGTGTGTGTGTGTGTGTGTGTGTGTGTGTGTGTGTGTGTGTGTGTGTGTGTGTGTGTGTGTGTGTGTGTGTGTGTGTGTGTGTGTGTGTGTGTGTTGTGTGTGTGTATGCATGGATGCCTGCCTTGGGGGTGCCGGTGCCAGCAGAGACAGTGCATGGCGACGCGGGCCCCGTCGTGTGTGTACGCCATGTACACCACGGCCTCTCGGATGGACTCGATCATCTCCTGCAGAGGGTCAGCCGAAAGGGTTACCACGACAAACCAGGAGCACGCCAGTCATTGTGACTCCTACTAACCACAACCACACAGTGTAAACACTAACTCCCACTAACCAACTCAAGGAACCCACCATTCTCTGTTTCTCAGGAGCACACAGGAAGTAGTCCAGGAACACCTTGTGGACCAGAGAGTGCTTGATGACCTGTTTCCCTGCAAACACAACAGAGGTTACACCAACACACCCGTTATCAACACACACAGGCTACAACACACACACACACGTTATCAACACACAGGTTACACCACACACGTAACAAACACACAGGCTACACACACACACACACACGTTACAAACACACTCCTGCATCACCACAGGTTACACACACACACCCCTGCAACAAAAAAACGCATACACACGTCCCAAAACACACGCCTGGCAACACAACCCAGGTTACACCACACACACACATTACCAACACACAGGATACACACACAAGCAAACGCCTTACTTCTGTGCCATGGGTGTGAGTGTTTTCTTCATCTCGTCCAGGATGCGGACCAGTTTGTCAGGATCGGCCGCAACAACCTTCTCTAGAGTCGGGCACTCTGGGGACTGACCACAGCAGGTTAACTAGTTAGTCACTAGTAACTAACACAACCTTCTCTAGAGTCAGACACTCTGGGGACTAACCACAGCAGGTTAACTAGTTAGTCACTAACACAACCTCCTCTAGAGTCAGACACTCTGGGACTAACCACAGCAGGTTAACTAGTTAGTGACTAACACAACTTTCTCTAGAGTCAGACACTTTAGGGACTGACCACAGCAGGTTAACAAGTTAGTCACTAACACAACCTCCTCTAGAGTCAGACACTCTGGGGACTAACCACAGCAGGTTAACTAGTTAGTAACTAACACAACTTTCTCTAGAGTCAGACACTTTAGGGACTGACCACAGCAGGTTAACAAGTTAGTCACTAACACAACCTCCTCTAGAGTCAGACACTCTGGGGACTAACCACAGCAGGTTAACTAGTTAGTAACTAACACAACCTTCTCTAGGGTCAGACACTCTGGGGACTAACCACAGCAGGTTAACATCTAGGGATGGGGATCGAAACCCTGTTCTATTTAGGACCTGGTTAAATTTCTTTCAAATCCCGAAAGTCATTAACGTTTGGGCTTATCGATACCACTATTGAGTGCCGTCGTTCATTTATTATTATTTGTCCTGTAGGTCCTGTAACGTAATGTTGTGTCCCTCGAGTCGCGTCACGGCTTTTAAATCAAATCAATCCGATCACTGCAGTGTGTCCACCAATGTTTTTGAATAGAATTGTAAGAAAATAGGGATTAAAAGTAAGACAAGTGAAGTCTGGCAGTTAACTTTGGTCGCGAGGATGGCTGAACGGGCGAAAATCATTTATTGTAAAGGGGGGGGGGGAACACAACCTCAATGGCCAAGCACATTAGCATTGTGCATCAAATAAAGGCCAAATGCAGTACCTCCGACTGTCTCAGAGTTGATAAGACTGTCTCCTCCTCCTCCTGTCGCACCACAGACAGGCCCGTCTTAATCATCCACTCAAAGTGCGAGCGGTAATCGAACACACAGACATTGTCGCTAGTCCCGTCAAGTTAAAAATAGTAATCCAATTGTGAATTCGGTGTTGTAATCGGCAGCATACAAGCCAGTTATCTTAAAAAGTAAATAAAGTTTCAGATGTGCTGCGTGATGATGTGTTGAGGTTGGCTCAGTAAAACGACTGTTGAGGTTATCCTGATGCGTTCAAATGTAACATAAAGAAACGGTAAATTGAGTTTTTGGTGAGAAACATGACAAATACTGTACTACTTATGTTTCTGTATTACTATTACAGAAACATTTCAGCATATATATATATATATATATATATATATATTAAAACTAATGATGTCAATATTTATTAAGAATCACATATTTAATTTAAATTACAATTATTTTCTACAACTATTTCCTAAATATTTTCCTCATCACTAAAAACGTGTCGTATTTCCACCAATTAATAGAAAAGTATCGATAGTGGTATCGATAAAGACTCGGATCATTAAGGAGAATCGAAAATGGTTACAATAAACAAATATTAATGATCCCCATCCCTAATAATAACTAACCTTCTCTAGGGTCAGACACTCTGGTGACTGACACAGCAGGTTAACTAGTTCATAACTACACAACCTTCCCTAGGGTCAGACACTCTGGGAAGTGAACAGAAGGCGTTGTTACTCATGACTAGTTAACTAACTAGTAACAAGCTGTGTGTGTGTGTGCGTGTGCGTGTGCGTGTGTGTGTGTGTGTGTGCGCACCTTGCTGAGGCTGAAGGTGTTCCCATACAGCTCCTCTGTCAGCATGAGTCTCTGGGCGAGGACGGCCTTGTCGTTGTAGGCGTACTCGATGATGGCCGACGCCGTGGCGTGGCGAAGCATGGGACGCACGCTTCCTTTGAACGTCTGCATTACCTCGGCCACCAGCTCCTTCTTCCTGTGACGGCAACCAGAACACACCCAGAGGACAAGGGCCGGTTAGTGTGTGTCTGTCGCTCTCTTCCACATAACCACCGTGGGTTCAGTCCTACCAACATAACCACCGTGGGTACAGTCCTACCAACATAACCACCGTGGGTACAGTCCTACTAAACATAACCACCGTGTGGGTACAGTCCTACCACACAATAACCACCGTGGGTACACGTCCCTACTAACATAACCACCGTGGGTACAGTCCTACCAACATAACCACCGTGGGTACAGTCCTACTAACATAACCACCGTGGGTACAGTCCTACCAACATAACCACCGTGGGTACAGTCCTACTAACATAACCACCCTGGGTACAGTCCTACTAACATAACCACCCTGGGTACAGTCCTACTAACATAACCACCGTGGGTACAGTCCTACTAACATAACCACTGTGGGTACAGTCCTACTAACATAACCACCGTGGGTACAGTCCTACTAACATAACCACTGTGGGTACAGTCCTACTAACATAACCACTGTGGGTACAGTCCTACTAACATAACCACCGTGGGTTCAGTCCTACTAACATAACTAATGTGTGGACAGCAGTCAGGAGGGCGGAGGAACTGGGGGGGAACTCACCCGTGCATGAGGAGTTTCTTCACCAGATGTCGGCCGTACTTGGACTTACTCAGCACCACCATGTCAGCTGTTAGTCAACAACAACAACAACAATAAACGTGATTACATTCGTTTAGGTAGGACATCACATATTCATCAAGTAAAGAACCGCCAACATACTCAGTATGGAAAACCATGCAGACGTTGGCCGAGGTCCAACGTTTGTCCCGCCCTTTGGTGCGTGACACAGACTGAAACCCCCCCCACACGCTGTCTGATGAGCCACTTGGGATGCATTAACTTGTTCAACACTCACGGTTAGGCAGACCAGACCCAATGACAAGGACAAGACACACATGGAGGTAACCGGTGGCAACAGAAGAGACGGAGACATGGCGGTAACCAGCGGCAACAGAGAGGTTAGATGGATTGGTTCTGACCTTTGAGGTCCTCGAAGAGTTCCTGTCTCTGCTCATGGTTGGCGACTGTATGAACGTCTGCAGCACTCTGACCGAGTCATGGGCGAACGACATCTACACACACACACACACACACACACACACACACATTATAACACCCAGTCACACACACAATTTAAAACTCTGAGCTTCATGTTTGTCTCTGCTGGTGTGCCTAGAGGTCAGGGGTCAGTTGTGAGGGGTCACCTGTTTGATCTTGCCCTGGATCATGCGATGAAGCTCGTCCATCAGCTTTGCCTTCTTTTCACTGGTGCAGTCCTTTCTGTACAGACACACACACACACATTACAAAGTGAGTGTGAGAGTGTGCGTGAGTGAGGGTGTGAGTGAGTGTGAGGGTAAGAGTGAGTACCTCCGCAGTGCCTCCCAGATCTGTTTTGCGCGACAGATGATGTCAAAGATGTCCTTCTTCTCCGTCTGCTGTCGGTGGTTCTTCAAGTCCTTCTTCTGCGCCTTGAAGTCGGCCCAGTCTGTTTTTACTACACACAGCATATATAGCTATTAGGGGTGGACCGGTTCACAACATGTAGGCTTTGGATAATTTCACGGTTTCCGGTGAGTCCTACAGCCGTATTTTAAAATAGGGCTGGAGCCACGAAGACAGGGTACAGGGTACTCTCCAAACAATGCGATAGTCACCATGTACCTAGCTATTATAAAGCTGTAGCAACGAAGACATTTCATTTAATCTCACACACAGATACTAGATAAAATGGTATATTTAGGTGCGCGCACGCGCACGCACACACACACACACACACACACACACACACCACACATATACGCGTTTATTAGACTATATCAGGACTTATGACAAAAAACGTGAACAAAATTGGGACATGCCCTTTCCCAATGTCCAAGAGACCTGGAAATCACGAATATCTTCCATTACTTGATTTTTAGGAATGCATCCATTCTGTTGAGAGATTTTGTGCTATAGGGCTAATTATTTTGTTCAGACCTGAATTTTAATGCTACAATATGAGCGACTTTTCTCGGGTTTAATGTGGACTATATAAGGCCCATAGCAACACAGGCCCATACACACACACACTCGATTTTCCAGGTTTATGTGAATTTATAAAGACACACTATAATACACAAAATCGGATCTGTATTTGAACTTGGTCCGGTAATATATGTTGAAAATGTCTTCATAAAGAATCATAGGTGTACAATTAACTGACTAAACCTTCTAAAAAATCAAATTGGTCATGCGCTCCCAGGAACAGGCCCGGTAACCTTCAAACAGGAAGAGGACTATCCATTGTTCACATAGCTCTCTTAAATATTATAATATCCTCAGTCCTACCTGTCTCCTATGCATAAGGCAGGTGTAGTACACATCGGGCATGTTTGAAAGTGAATGAGAAACTGTCTCTATGAAAGCATCCAGCTTCTAATGAAACATACAAGTGAACAGTATATTCAGCTAACCAGTCCAAATAACGTTGGAATTTACAACACATCAGCATATACATGAATGCAAGTTACCATAACATGTGGCCTTTTACAAGCACCCATTCAAATGGTCATAGTTTAAAAATTTAAAAGAATTTGAACACATTCAAACAAACTTGGGACAAAATAGTGGAGGACAAAAATGGATCATTATGCCCCAAAAAAAAACACAAAAGCATAAAAAAACAATATCAATTGGAATGGAACTATCTAGTCATCTTCCTTTTTAATGCTACGTTTCTGTTGTGTACGTAGTACTTGATGGCAACCCAGTCTCTGTCTTTCAGAGCTACTGGCTCTGCCTGGAGGCAGGAGTCACAGTCCTTTTTACCAGGTATTCTGCAGCTTGTCATGAAGTTAAGCAAATGCCGCTCAACAGCCTTCACTTCCTCACCTGTCCACTTGCTTCTCACCTTCACAGCTTTCATAAATGGAAACAAAATACAAACTGAATTAACACATGGAAACAATGGCTCTTGCCCAAACGTGACAAAATGCAGCGGGATATGAATACAAAGGATTCTAGTTAGTAGTTATATGATATATGTAATCAATACATTTTTCTAATAAAGTAATGAATACAAAATGCTTACTTAGACCTTAGCTTATCCTTTTGGAGCATTGAAGAAGGCTGTGGGATGTGACTATTTTACCATGTCTTGGTTGTGTGTTGCTCATGTTTACACTATCCAAGGTGGTTGATTCAGGAGTGCCCTCCATGTTGTCCAAAGGGTGTTGACTGGCAAGTGCCCTCCATGTTGTCCAGGGTGGTTGACTTCGGAAGGTGAAGGCCCCTTCCATGTTGTCCAGGGTGGTTGACTCGGAAGTGCCCTCCATGTTGTCCAGGGTGGTTGACTCGGAAGTGCCCTCCATGTTGTCCAGGCTGGTTGACTCAGGAGTGTGCCTCAGAAGTGTCTGGTCCCTAGCAGTCTCAGTTATTGAGCCTTTGCAAAGTAATAATGATTGTGATGTTATTCTATGAGCTTTCTGACAATACATTTGTTTGCTTGATTAATTCAGCTGTAAACAAACCTCAGTTTCAGCAATATCTGCCAATCTCATACATTATATATTAATTTAGATTTTAGATGTAAACATAAGCTGAATGCAAATTTCATGAAATTAGTAGAATTTACTTGAGGCATCATTTCGATACATCCCCTCCAGGAAATGGTTAACTTCTATTATGACATAACTTAAAAGATATTACTGCATACATACAAGTCAGGATACCTTTGCATTGATGTAGGTCAGCAACGTTTTCTTCGCTGGAATCATCACTCATTTCTACTTCATCTGGTTGGGTAAAAAACAGTTCAGGCAAATATTTAAATTAAGGACTAAGAACACTAAGAAAAACTAGATTTCAAATAAAATGTTACCTTCAGGATTGACCTCAATGTCATCCAGCCCTTTCCCCTGCAGGTAAGGCAGTCTTCCTTTTTCGATTGCCATCAAAGGAGTTGCTGCACTTTGCGGACTGAAAGGTTACTTCTCTGGGAAGCACGATAGAAGTCTCTATGACACGGATTCATGTCCCTAAAAGGTGGCAAGTCTGATCCATTTCCATTTTCTTTCAGATTTAGTAGTGTGGACAAAGTGGCCACTTGTATTCCGCCACCAATTTCCTTGTTGAGGTGAGTGCCTCTGGGTTCTTTGCACCACATTTGCTTGCATACTTAACGAAAGCCAGTCAGCAGCTCTGTAAACTGGCGAAAAGAACACCTGGCCGTGCAAACATGTACACATTTTCTTTGTGGACTTGACACTCTTTCCTGCTTTTCATGAGGAGGTCCATAGCAGCGATCATGTCAGGGGTTAGAAGCACTGGAACCTTTCTTGACCTTTTACCTCGAATCTCAACTCTCTCAAAGTGCTCTGCAAGCTTCCTCTCGAAAGTCGGTAAGGCCCCTCAAAATGTCTGGATTCAGCTCTGTACGATTCCCTGGATTGTGAAAGTCTGAAAGCCTCCATTTTGAAACTTCACCTTTCACGCCTTCTGTTAAATAGTACTTACCTGCGTCAAGTCACTTTAGAAGATTTCCAAAGCTCTTTGCTGTTGGGTTCTTCCTCAAGGTCCTCATACCACTTAACACGCTCAGCAGCAAGAAACTTAGTGCAGCACCGGGACACATCCTCTCGGTTAAATGGGCTAAAACCTGTACGTTATTCCACTTCTATGTTGAAGTGTTCCCAATGCGCAGCGCAGAAATGGACTCTGTCCACTTTTTTCTGATGGTGAGTGGCAAAATTGCTTTGCAGGACTCCGCAACGGCAGCGATTTGCAAGAGG
>OLKM01001945.1:0-5000 GCA_900291075.1 Melanogrammus aeglefinus
TTATTTTTGCCGAAGTGGATCGTTGTAAACAGGCTGTGTGTGGCTTATCGTCACGGTGAATGACAGCCGCTAAATGTAGGTTAATTTCCACGCGGGACGCTGCTGCGCATATAGTGGGAGCGACGTGAGTCGAGTATGGGACATCAGAAAGAATACAACATCTCAGGCCCACCAATCGCCTCCCTGACGCAGATACACACAGAATCGCCCACCAAACACACACATCAGACACACCACACCCACCTACACACGTATGTTTGGGAAACACAATGCCACTACCATCACGGACAGCATTCATACGACAGACAATCTACCAAAACACACACCATCACACACACAGAACAACCAACACAGACACAGTACACAAACACTCACAGAGACAATATATAGACACATACAACAACGGCAAACTACAACACAGACCACACACACTAGTAGAACATACACACACACGCAAGACACACACACACGACCCACACACACCTCAAAGCACATAATTACCCACACACCACAGGACATTACATAAACCACAACACACATCCACTTGGATGTGGATTTGGTCTGTGCTGTGTGCGTCGGGGGTTGCACGTGCAATTATGTGTGGTTACTACACAGTCGGCGGCTCCTCTGACTTGACGGACTTGCACGGAGGGGTCGTCTTCTCTGGTCTGGAGGAGCCATTATTGACGAGCGGCAAAAGTTGGTTAATGCAAGCGTTTGACGGCGAGGTTGACAGGAGAATGCGGGCATGATCCTCCTTGTTTTATCGAAGGCGCCCTAGCGTCAACGCCTCCACGGTATCACTCACAACACAACCGGCAGGTAAACCGCCATCTTCCTATGCCACATGGGGGCAGTGAGACTTCGGTTCTGAAAGCAGCCTAGGGAGGGGGGGGGAGAGAAGGAGGAGGGAGGAGAGGGGAGGGAGAAAAAGTGAAAAGCATATGCAGGAGATGAAAGCAGCAAAGGAGACTGATGGGCGAGGAGAGCAGTGATTAAGTATAATGAAAAAGCCCTGTGTTGATCCACTTTCAGAATTTTTTTAAGTTGTGTTTATCTTGTCAGAGAGGTTCCCTCGCCGTTAGAAAGACATGCAGAGTGAGGGGGCTAGGCGGAGAGCCATTGAAATAGAGAGGCGTGAGGGACATGGTGAGCCATCGTTGTAAACCAGGGTAAGACAATGTTCCTTGGTGAGGTTTACCAACGTTTGAACAGGTAAAAGTATCCTGGGTGAGGTAGACTCGCATCGTTTGCAGAGCATTTCATAAACTGTCAGAATGTTCCCTATCAAATGAGTATTCACAGTATTTCCTCAAGTCAACATGATTGGGTGTGCTGCGGCTTTATGCGATTCGACAGGCCATAAAATTCACTTCATAAGTTGCTTATAATTAAATTACTTATTCTAATATCAAAAGGCTGAGTGTTTATCATTCTTTCTGGCAGTCTCTATTAAAGCATATATTCATTTATATGGCAAAATGAATAATTTAGAGGGTCTCGGTAATTAGGCATTGCATTATTAAGTTTAGTAAGTGATGGATTATAGGGTAAACTGACAGCTCGATTTGTGTCTCACACCTCCCGGGTGACCATGCATAATTTACTTGAATAGGACGCTCTCTGCATGGAGCTTGAGGCTGGTCACATGTCCGTACATAGTGAGGGCGCTTGAAGTCATGGCTTCACAAACGAAGCGTCCTTTTATCTGACTTAAGCGCAACACAGACATGTGTTATTATAAGTCACGTCAGTAAGCAGAGAGAGGGAGAGAGAGAGAAGAGAGAAGAAATATGGGGGGGAGCAGGGGGGAGAGAGAGGGGGAGAGGGAGAGAGAGAGGGAGACAGCGAGAGAGAGAGAAAGAGAGAGAGAGAGAGAGAGAGAGAGAGAGAGAGAGAGGGGGGAGAGAGAGATAGAGGAGGAGAGAGAGGAGAGAAGAGAGACAGAGACAGAGAGAGCTATAATATGGTAGAAGGTGTGTTATGTAATGAACAGTCAATAATCGCTTGAACGTGCAGTCCTAACATCCAATGTCTTTGATGTGTCGTAGCAAGAACAAATGAATTTTGAAAATAAATGATTTGAGATTTGATTGGAATGCAAATGTTAAGAAGCACCTCTTGTAAAGCAATCACGAAATCAGCTGAATATATTGTGTTTCTTCTAGCAGGAATTCCCGCACTGACATGAATCGGTTGATCTTTAACTCTGCTCTCATGTAGCCTGTTCCTTTATTCTTCTTCTGTATCCGTCTGACGTCTGGTATTATCGCAACGCTTTTTCCTCCCTGATCTGTCCCCTTCCTACTATGTTCCTCCTACCTCGCCGTCCTCCGGTCCGGTTCACAAGCCCATTCATGTATTGTAAAGATGAAAATAACAAGATTATTTTGTGCCCCCCCCCTTAATTGTTCAAAGTAATGAGATTCTATATTTCAACTCACTTGACAGATGGATTGGAAATTAAAGGCTCAGCTAAGTAATGATATTTTTTGATGTTGGACCTGTGAAGTAACTCACACAGGTGATTTGATATCAGAACTCTGATGACAAACGGCCACATGAAACAACATGCCCACTCAGCGCTTAGAGTCAGACGTTACTCTGAGAACCACGTCAGGACTACACCTATAGGTTCTGCAACTACAATCATCAGGACACCACAGGCAGCCTTAGAGTCAGACGTGACTCTGATCACGATGTCAGAACTCACACCTTACAGAGGTTCATATTAACTACAGCATTAGAGTCATAATTACTCTGAGACCCATGTCAGAATTCAGACCTGGAGGTTCATATTAACTACAGTATAAGAACTACGAGCAGCACTTAGAGTCAGACCAAACTCTAAGACCCACGTCAGAACTCACACCTAACAGTACAAGCCTGAACCACGGGCAGAGCTCCAGTCCCTCAACAAGTGAGCGTTTTGAAGCTAACAAAAATGCATTATATAGAAATCTAACTTTGACGTCTCCACAATGCACGTTTCACTTATTAATAATAATTAAACAGGAATGACAGTTGGGTACCAGCTCAGAACAGACCTGTGGGGCCGGTAACCTCGTCGCAGGGCGTCCCTGCGTGTGTTCACCTTTGCGTTCAGAGGATGCAGGCCGCTGTCGACGGAGCCTCTGCTGTATTTGAAGACATCAGGAGTTCACCTTGTGAGCAGAGACAGCCGTCTATCGCCTCGAACGAGGCCCGAGTGAAGGTATCGAACCGGCCCATCACGGCATCACTTCGGTGATTCATCACTAAAAGTGCTCGGCGTGCAGAAGTCTCCGCTCCACTTTGTACTTTTCAAACATTTCAGACGTCGTCGGAAAAACTAAAGTAATACCACCGCCGTGGGCTGGACAGAGCTAGCTCCCGGAGAGACGCGGTTAATTCTAATCCGTGCTGTCACCTGCTGCTGAAACAAGGCATTCTCCTAAACATGTAACCGCGTGATTGATTATGCCAATGTGTTTTTCAGAGGTCATATTGATTGGGAATATAAGAGGTGTGCTCCTAGTTCTGTTTTTGTTTTGTTTTGTGTGCCCACACCTAGTGACATGACCCCCTCTCCCACACACTCACAACACTCACTGCACACGCACAATCGGCCAATCAGAACGGCCAGCTGGACGGGTTTAGTGGACTTGATGATGCCACGCGGCCTGACTCCGGGAGAGCCACAGGGGGTGCCATGCTACCTTGCGCTTCACCAGCTAGGACCCGCTGGTGTTTGTGTTGGAGTGGAGTACATCAACAGTGCTTATGTGCTACACCAACTATCACGGCAAAAAATTAAAATGCATCTCCACTCCAGATACCCCCCCCCCCCCCAACTCACCCCTCCAGGTGTCAACAGGTCATGCAGTCTCGGATAAGTAATGCCAGTTGCTCCGCCCCCCAAAGAAAATCCATGGCATCTCCCCAAAATAACCTCCCCTCCGCACACACACACACACACGGATACATATTCAGATTCCAGCTGCCTGCCATGCATGTCTCGTTGGGGAAACAGTGGGCTCTCTCATTAGGCACGGGGACAACATCCAGTGATTCATTACCCCTGCCGTGTGAAAAAAGCCTGCTATTAAAACTCTAAAAGCCATTAGAAGAAATCCATAATGAAAGCCCACCAGAAGCAGGTGCAGTAGGGGGCTGGCCGCGCAACGACACAAACAACACAACAACATGACAGTTTGGAACTCGCCCATTAGCATGCACGCCGCCGTCACCCCCCCGCCCCCCCTCTGGAGGTGCGGGTTGTGAGCCCGGTCCGCTGGCCGGCCGCCTGGCGGGTGTTTGGCTCCAGAGACTCCCGGCGGCTCCAGCCCTCGGCTGGAGAGGCAGCATTAGGGGCTGTTAGCTGTTAGCCGGAGTGTTAGTCAAACGGTGTGTGACAGTATTGACTCTGGCCTGTTTACTAAAAGGAGTTCTGAACGGGATCAGCTGAACATATATTATGGTCGATCAATGCTGGCTGCAGAACAGAGAGACCACTGATATGGTCTGGCCTCACTGCCAGACAGGGCTTTATCTGGCTTAAAGCTTCTTCCCCCCGCCGTCTCTGCTTTGCCCCCTACTGCAGTACCAGTACCCCGTACTGGTACCAGTTCCTGCATTACGGGGTAAGGGGTACTAAAACACACCGGTCTGACAGGAGTTATATCCCTGAGGATCCCTCATGGACAGTGGGACTCTCGTCTGATGAAACAAAACAACAACTAGAAGTAATTTGCCCAAACCAAAGAGGGGACAAGAATGGGCCACGGTACGAAGGCTTTGGGCTCGCCGTACTTATATCCTCAGTCATACTTCATACTTCTTTCCCTTTTATCTCTGACACACCCCATCTGCTTCTCATTACACAAAACCACAATATAAATGTGGTTCCAGGCCTGGTAAACGCCCTGCATAGGCTTCTTTCCACCAAGACTACTTCAGCACAGAGCGCTTTACAAAGTGCTTGAGTCACAAATTGTATCCCAACTAAATGTTTTATCCAT
>OLKM01001945.1:12500-20000 GCA_900291075.1 Melanogrammus aeglefinus
TTTATGTTGTTGTGTAGTATCCTATGTGTGTGTGCGTGCTTGCATTTTTGCATGCGTGTGTGTGCAACGTGGAGGTGGTATCTTACCTCTGAGAGATGCTCGATGTGTTTACCACTGGATTTCCAACGTACCGGGCTAATTTCGCAGCCCTCTGCACGCAGGGAAGTATCAATCTTCTCTGACCTGGCCGAGAGCCACAAGAAGCAACTCGCCCATCCATCCTCTCTCTAGTTCCTCCTCTTGCTTTCACCCTTCTCTCACTCTTTATTCCCCCCCTTTTATTTTCTCATTTTCTCCTTCTGGTTCCCCTCGTCATCCCATCAGCTTCTGTCCAGCCCTCTCTCTCTCTCTCTCCCCCTCTCTCTCCCTCCATCTCTCTCTCTCTCTCTCTCTCTCTCTCTCCCTCTCTCTCTCTCTCTCTCTTCTCTCTCTCTCTCTCTCTCTCTCTCTCTCTCTCTCTCTCTCTCTCCCCCTAAATCTCTCCGCTGTCAAGCTGAGCTCTAGGAACGTGGAAGTTGTGAACTTGCGAGGAGTGGATCGATACAGCAGGACAGGCTGAACGATCCCCCCTCAGACGAGGCCCTGTGTGCCTCCAGAGGGGGCCCCCAGAAGGGCCCGCCGTAAATCCCGGTCCTCCGGAACTCGGTCCACTCTGCCAACAGCGGAGACGCTGCGGTCATTCTAATCAGCAACGACCCCGCCCTCGCTATCAGCACTGACCCCACCACCAGCACCAACCGCATCTGCACCACCAGCAACACCATCATCAGCACCAACCCCACCACCACCAGCACGGTCATCAGCACTGAATCCACCAGCACCACCAGTTCTGAACAGATCCAACGCGGTGCGACAGGCGGGAGAATGTAATAACGTCCCGCCTCTGATGCACGCCCACAAGCGCGGCTCTTGGGGGAGTCCGTCCACGCCGGGCGGCCCGTGTCCTGCGCCGCGGCGAGGAGGAGCTGCCATGTGACAGGAGTCGGGCACCGGCCCGCTGACTGCCGCCTCAGCTACTGATGAGGGAGTGATTGGCAGGGGAGGTGGAATGGCCCACCTCGCTGAGGAACTCTGCTGCACCACTTTGGCCTTTCATGGGACTGTTTGTAACGACGACGCCGCGCTGGATAGATATTGATCTACGGCTGGGTGACAGATATGTAAATCTGAATCTGGTGAAATTCAGCCCACACACAAACCCATCCAGACACACAGACCCACACGCCCCCGCAGAGACACACACACACACACACACGCACAAGCAGGACACACACACACACACACACACAGAGACACAGACACATGAACAGAGACACACACACCTGCCCTTGAGCGGACGGTTGCATTAACACATACACAAAAGTTCACAGTGAAAAACACACACGCTAGCAGGTACACACACTCATGCACATTTCCACACGCACATCTTTTTGGAAAAACGGTTACTTCTGAGGACATGTGACAGGTGTGTATGTGTGTGCCCAGGTGGTGCTTCTGTTTGTGTGTCTGTAAAACCGACCAAATATTTTATTGATATCCCATACATAAATAGTGGGCTGTTTGGTGGTGTCCCAGCAGTCCTCATATTTCCCAGTGACATTATCAGCCATCTTCATCGTGTGCGGAGCGGGGAATAAATTGCATTTTTTTCGTGGTGGGTGTGAGTCTGCATACAGCAGCAGGAGCATTATAATATAAAACATGAATAAACAAAATCACTCATGAGCAAATGTGAGGGAGCATGGGAAGGTAATCTCCTTTAGGCATGCTCCTTGAAATTAACTCAAAGAATCTGCACATGGAACGTGTTATGAAGATTAATCAAATATATATATTATCTAAACATATATATTTATTATTACTTTCACACACACACACACACACACACACACACACACACACACACACACACACACACACACACACACACACACACACACACACACACTCTCTCTCCCAGTCTCCTATAAATACCATTCACATATTTGATTAATTTGTTGTGTTGTAGTTTAATTGTACTTTTACAGTGAGAGGGTTAGGCCGAGACCAGATAGACTCAGTGAGAGGGTTAGGGTCCTGGCTAAGTGACATGGTTAGGGTTAGACCACATTGCTCAGTGAGAGGTTTAGGGTTAGGCCAGTGTGAAATGTGCATGATGGGACGTTCCACTGCATAATGTGTAGATACACAGTGGGCTTCTTTCTAGACCAGGAATAGCATTACAACTCTTCAGGTCACACGGTCTTAACTCCTCCAATTACATTTGGAAATTCAAAAAAAAAACTTTGTGTGGATAGGCTTTATTTCTGCTATATGTACTGCTCTAGTTCTAATACTAACACATTACTGACCACAAACATAGCATTTCAAACAATAAAAGACCACCCAGATATATAATCCTCCTTTGTTTCCAATATGCTAACCTCTCCTCACATGCTGGAAAAGGCTAGAAAAGAGAATGCGGAGCTAAAGCCAAATTCATCCGTGAATAGTGGAAATTTGCAAAAATAAACATCCTTCATTGTTTCCTACCCCCCCTCGCCTTCT
Source organism: Melanogrammus aeglefinus (assembly GCA_900291075.1). Taxonomy (NCBI): domain Eukaryota; kingdom Metazoa; phylum Chordata; class Actinopteri; order Gadiformes; family Gadidae; genus Melanogrammus; species Melanogrammus aeglefinus. The sequence continues at coordinate 15,048 of OLKM01001945.1, forward strand.
CACACTCATACATCAGTCCCTTGTATCCGACATCACTTTCATAAAGGTTTCCATTCCGGATCAGAAGGCACTTATGTGTCCTTGATCCAATATGGCTGTCAGACAGACACACAGGTAAATCACTCATCTGTCCGTGTAATCATGCAAATGTGGTTCATCCCTGGCGTCCCACACGCCAGCTGCCACTCATGCATGTTTTGGTCTCAAGTCATTGCCTGCATCATGTTGCCGATACGCTGTGTAAAACATCCAGAATCAGCTCTTCTCTCCGGAAGATGAAACCAAACGATAAATTACAAAATGCATCATTTCTTTTTTTTCCTCCTGGGATGAAAACAGATACCCTCTGATACTAGATGTTTATTAATGACACTTGTCATGCAAATTAAAACCAGACGCATTTAATCCACGACATGACGAATTGCAGACGTTACACACAACACAAGCCATTATTCCCAAAGCCCTGGAAAAGTAGGGAATCTAAATCTCCATGCAGAGAAATAGTCTGAACTCCACGACGAATGAAAGCTACGGCATTCCCACACAAACAATTCCACACAAAAGTATGAGAATCCATCTTGACCAATCGCCCCCCCTTGTCACAACAAGCCGGCTGGCCTTCAGTCCCCACGGCGGGCAGAAGGACGGGCTGGGAGACGGGGGTCCGACGTGGACCTTGGAATACGTGATGATGCCCCTCCCCGTATGGATATTACTCTGAATATGCGGCGGGTCGGCGTGCCGGGGCCGGGGGCCCGGGCGACCGCGTGCTGATCAGTCCCTGGTCGGCCCCTGGTCCACGATGACTGATGAGGTGGCGGTGGACCTTGGAGGTTTGGGTGATAGCCTTTCAGCGCTTGATTCACGGGGCGCCCTCTCCTCACTGACACCCCCACGTACTGTGATTGAGTTCACAATCCTGCACCATTCCTCCCCTTCTCCCGGCTCCCCCTAGTAAATAAATGGCAGAATACCGGGATCCTGGGCACTGCAATATAGTAGCTCCAGAGCGCGGGTCACGCCCACCTGCAGATCACACCCAGCATGTGATACTTGGAGAGAGAGAAGAGAGAAATGCCATGTCCTGAGCCTTGGTGGGTGAAGCTGCGCCGGGTGTACTGTTGTTTATCTCTTCCAGCGGGGAGAATAATAGCCTCTTCTACTGGAACAATAAAATAGTTAGGGATCCCCTTAACTTATCAAATAAATCAACTGTCACCCTTTAAAAAGGGCTTGGCTGGATGGTTTTCTCCTGCCATCAGAGCAGTTTGTACATTCAGGGAGGATCCTGCAGGGCCCTAGCTGATGTCAGCACGACTTGTTATCACCTCTCCTCATCCTCCTCTTCCTCCCTCTCCTCCTCGTCTCCTCATCAAGGCCTGCTCTGATTGTTTCCTCCTTGCCTCGTGCCCAGAGAGCCCTTGGAAGGGGGATTTGATAGCATGTAAAAAGAGGATTTGCGAGTCCAACTCCCTAATCTGTAGCGGGGCAGTAACTGGCTGACGTAATGTTGCTGCCGCCTGCTGAATAATGAGCCAATATGGAGGTGAGTCATTCCCCAGTAAGAACAGGGGTCTAAGCCAAAGACTTTAAGCAGATAAGCCCATTTGGGGCTAATGAATGGGCAGACTCATGGATGTCATGTCTCTTCCAGAACAGGGGAGAGGGGACATGCTCAGGAAAGGTCATCCCCATTGTACCTTGGTAAGACGCTTCTCGGGCAAGCAATTCAAAATAGTGGAGTCCACTTCTTATTTTGTGTCGGGTTTGGCCCGTTTCACAGTTATCACCAGTAGAAAGGCTTGAGAAAAAAATAAAAATAACGGTAGCTAACATAAAGGAGTTATAATTAAAGATTGCCGGATGGCTCTGCCTATCAACCCACTGTTACGCCAACAATAAGGCTTCATTATCTGCCCCACAGAAATGCTCTCTCCGTTCACCACCTTATATTAAGGGTGAAATTAGATGTTGGAGTGGCGAGGGATTCCATAGGACTATGTCCATGAGGGGAATGGTGGAGCCTCCTGTTCCTGTCCAAACCTCAGATGTTTAGAATGAGTTCACTCCCCCCTGAAATAACCCTCTAATTGGGTACATGTTTCGATGAAATGTGTATAAATTGACGGTAATTGCTTTTGTGTGGATGGAAATGGTAATTCTTTACCTATAATGGCTATCAAGGGGAAACATACCAAACCACTACAGTCCGTTACGCCATAATGGACCCCAGACAAACAAACATCAGTGTGAACCGATCTTAATGGAAAAAAAACCTTCTACACAAAAATGGTGATTTAAAGAGAAGTTCATCTTGTCCTGTAGAGAGTCCTCATGAGGCTCAGGGCTCAATTGCAGCACAATGCCAGTCTTGGTACGGTACCCCCCCCCTCCGCGCGCGCCCCCACGGGGACGGGTGCAGGGACGTGAAACGGGCTATCAGGGCGCTGGTGGGAGGCATAGCACCCACTTGAGGTGCTGACTGTCTGCGATAACTCCAGGGTTCACCGCGTCCCATCGGCGAAGCTTTTGGCGTAATCCATTCTCCATACAGATTTCTCCCACGGAAGCTGCTTTATCCCATTATCACAGGCATTATACAAATGTATACCGCTGTAATCCACACACTTAGAGCCCCATGCCTGTGGAAACAGCCAGACTCGGTCTGACTAGCAGCCTGGGATGCAGTGCAGCACACAGTCTGGAAGAGGTGTGTGTGTGTGTGTGTGGGGGGGGGGGGGGTCATTATATGTCTTAACAGCAGCGTCCACATTCAGCGGGTTTAGTTGCTTTCATCTTTTGTGTGAGAACATGTGTGTGTGTGTGTGTGTGTGTGTGTGTGTGTGTGTGTGTGTGTGTGTGTGTGTGTGTGTGTGTGTGTGTGTGTGTGTGTGTGTGTGTGTGTGTGTGTGTGTGTGCGTGCGTGCGTGCGTGCGTGCGTGCGTGCGTGCGTGCGTGCGTGCGTGCGTGCGTGCGTGCGTGCGTGTGTCTGTTAACAAGCATGCATATATACATGGGTGTGTCTGTGTTTGAGTATGCATGCGTGTGTGTGCGTGGGTTATGGCCAACGCTACGTGTTGTTTGTTAGCATGTTGATCTGTATGGGGCTAGCGTTATGGGCCATGCTGTGTGGGGGCTAGTGTTGCCGGTAGCTTTCCATATCTGAGGTCTCCAGCAGCGCTGTACAGTAGCCCACCGGGTCAGGGGAGGCCGACCGCTCTGTGAACTCAGTAGGTGGGGAGAGCAGCACATGTGATAACTAGATGTTCACATGTGAACATCTATGACAACACTGGCACAGCACCCCCCCCCCCCCTGAGCACTCGATCTGACTAATAACACAACCAGGCGGTTGAGACCCCCTCCTCCATCAACACAAACACAAACACAAACAGAATCAGAGTACATACTGAGGCTGCTTCCATCCCATCCCTCCAGGCCCGTGAAGTACAAAAACAGAAGACAAAGGAGAAGAGGACAAATCGATGTTTGTCGATAGATACACAAACCGCGATGCAAAGGAAGAAAGAAAGAAATATGAAATACATAAAAACATTAAGGAAAAGTATACTCTAACTAGAAACTACTGTTAAGTCACATTGTTCAGACAGTAAATGTTTTATTCTGACACGTTTAATTGGGGAACTTTGGTTCACTGCAGGCGTTGCGCTCTGCCTTGCTTTCGGGCGTTGACGTCGTTATTTTGGAGGTGAGGCTTGCCAAACCTGACGGTTGAAGATTCATGCTTGGTTGGCTCGCACAGTGCTGGGGGAGACATCATCCACTGGCAGATGTGCACCCCTCACCACTCTCTCTCTCTGCCACCGATATAATTGACATCTGCATGCAGGCGGATGGCAGCAACAGCAGTCTGTATGCCATGTTTTGTGGAAAATAAGGGAGAGGAGTAAGCCGTGCACATCCTGAGAGGTTTGCATCAACTGTCTCCCTAATGCCTGTGAGTGCTCCAGCATTAATGGAACATATTATGCTTCAAATTATGGAATCATGTACAGCAGCTGCTGATCCAATTTGGATGTGGTGCTCCGGCTTAAACCAGCCCCTCTGGGGACCGCGTCTCGTACCGCGGTTTGTACAGCAAGATTTGGATCTCCTCCGTTTGGCATCCACGGTTCCATTTTATGACTTTATGCAAAAATTAAATCCCTCTCTATTAGTTTAGATACGGGGGAATGCCTCTGAGGAGGGAAATGCCAAAGCCGACTGCAAAGACACAATCGATAGAACAGTAGTCACTGCAAAGGGCTCAGTGCAGAGCCGCCGCGGTGTTTCCAGACATTCAATCCATACTGGTGTATTATTTTATTGGTTCAATGTTTCAGCAACAGGAATTCATATGCTTGAGGCAATATGCGACCACAGCTCCCAGACTGATAACTTAATGTCTCTTGCATAGTTTGGAGTTTTACACAGGCTGCAATAAATATTGTTTTATATTTTGCAGTAAAATATCCTTTACTAGTGCAAGGTTATTTCATAATAAGTCAGGTTCTTCTTTCTTTTTTTTATGCGTCCTTGCAAAAGTTGACTTAATGCTATTTTCCTCGTATCTTGAATTATTAGGTGCGTCCGGGAACAGAATTAAGTTCTACCTTCAACCGGGATTAAGGATAGCCCGTGTAACTAATCAGATTCCTGGGATGGCTGAAATCCATCAAGATTAAGTGCGGGCTCGCTATCCATCGGAGGTTAATGAGTGTCTTCCCCACCGCCTCACGGCCATTTCATACCTCAGGGATTTGAATAATTCCCATTGATAGTTTCAAAATTTCAAATGAGACAGGATTAATCAAAAGCTGAGAAAGAGGCAGAAAATAAAATCTGATCATGGCGGGGAAGAGGAGGAGGAGGAGGAGGAGGAGGAGGAAGAGGCAAGAGGAAGTGAGGAGGAGGAGGAGGAGGAGGAGGAGGAGGAGGAGGAGGAGGACATCA
>OLKM01001945.1:25000-32500 GCA_900291075.1 Melanogrammus aeglefinus
AGTATAATCTAATTTGTGTATCTCTAAAAATAGATAAGATATTGTATGCAATATGTTATAATGACACACAGTTACAAATGGTCCAAGTCATTTAAACATAAGTCATCGAAAGTAGTTTCTCGGAAAGATGAAGATATCTGTGAAACAAATGCATTGATATTTTGGAATTGACATTTCCTATTTTCATCATAACATGTGCACATGGTCTCTGGGGTGGAACAGATAGATCCAAGAATAGTGGAATACCATGTCAGGATTTACATATCAAAACCACATCTGCGTTCAGACGGCGCCGGACAAGTGAGGAGAGGTCGTAGCGTGTGACGGGGGTCTCTGGCGTGGGCCTCCTCCTCTCTGACAGCTGAGTCGAGTATGAGGAGGGTACTGACAGCTTCCCTGAGAATCAGCCACCCAGGAGCTTCTACCCGGCCCTCATATAGTTTCGACACAGTGCATCTCACCAAGGTCTCCTGTTCATGTTTCCTAAAAAGATTGAATGAATCTAGTTGTGAATTCAAACGCCTGCCTGACACTTCGGCTTGGAATGAAACTGACATCGGGCTTATTTTCATCGATTCAGCTTGGCAAAAAAAAACTGAGGTTGTGGCCCCGAGTTTGTGTCGGTTGTTCAGCACAACGCCTTCAAACTCATGTCCAAGTCATGTGATTGACTCTGGATTTCATACCCAAGTCTTCTGATTGGCTCCGGGCTTCATGTCCAAGCTGTGTGATTGGCTGTGGGCCGCTGCAGAACAGAGACTTGATCTGAGGTCATGGTGCGTCCAGTGGCAGGTTGTGTTGGCCGCATGGTAATCAGTAATCCACTTGGCTCAGACCTGGCCGCAACCCCTGACCCCCCCTGACCCCCCTGGAATTGATTTTGTGCTTGAACCCCAAGCAGGCGCAAATTAAGCCAAGCTCTCGGCAGACAGAGAACAAAAGACAAAAGAGAGAAAGCCATTGATGGGGAGAGGAAGGAGGAGGGAGACAGCGGGAGAGGGAAGCAGGGAGACAGGGACAGAGAGAAGCAGGGAGAAAGGGAGAGAGAGCAAGATTTGGAAAGAGAGAGAGAAAGAGAGAGAGAGAGAGAGAGAGAGAGAGAGAGAGAGAGAGAGAGAGAGAGAGAGAGAGAGCAGAGAAGAGAGAGAGAGAGAGAGAGAGAGAGGAGAGAGAGAGAGAGAGAGAGAAGAGAGAGAGAGAGAGAGAGAGAGAGAGAGAGAGAGAGAGAGAGAGAGAGAGAGAGAGAGAGAGAGAGAGAGAGAGAGAGAGCAAGATGGAGAGGGAGAGAAAAAAATAGATCAAAGTGTGGTCCCTCTAAAAGCCTTGTGAACCTCCAGCCGGCTCAGTGTGGGTTGTTCTGGATAAGAGAGCATTTTGGGCAAAGAGAAAGCAGATATGTAGCAGTGGCAGAGATAGATGGCTACAATGACTTACTTTGATAGGACATCTGCAGAGAGGCAGGCGAGTGGCGAGGGGCCTGTGCAGAGCTGTAATTTAATAGCCTAATTTCCTGCCCGGCCCGCTAGAAATATCTGTCTGACACTGACAGCTGATGAAAATGCAGCAGGATTTGATTTTCTCCCAAATGGAGGACAAGTTCAGACATATCTCTCACCCTTTATGGTCCCGAAGGCCAACCTGTGTGTGCGTTTGTGCGTGTGCGTGTGTATGTGCGTATTTGAGTGTGTGTTGGAGAGAGAAGGAGCCAAAGACTACAGAGACAAGGAGAGGGGGAGGAAAAAGCCACATATTCTATTGGGTAGCTGCCTGCTCCTCAGGCTAATGACAAATTGACTGATAATCTCTGTGTTTTAATTGATGTTTCCGCATCACTGACTCAAACCACCGGTGGTTTGAGTCAATGTGATGAGGATTAGCAGCGCGCTGGATTCTCCAGATTTCTTTAGTTTGCGACTGCGCCTCCAGTTCCACCTAATGGACGAGTTTGATGTCATCTGCTGCTGAGCTGAAGGCCAGGAGACACAGCGGGGCTCAGCAGCGGGTCGCACACACGCACGCTCGTACACACACACACACACACACACACACACACACACACACACACACACACACACACACACACACACACACACACACACACACACACACACACACACACACACACACACACACACACACACACACAGGTTTTCCTTTGGGACTATAAAGGGTGAGAGATAAGTCTGAACTTGTCTTCTCTGACGTCTCAAGATGTTTAGGAGGATTCATGTTCACGTGCAGGACTCAGGGCACATGAGGGAAACTAAGCGAGACTCTGCTGAGCTGGCGTCCTCGTTGGCTCTGGAGACATAGAGGGGGGGTCTCTTGGCATGAGGAGGAGGCTCATAAAAAACGGCGGACGATGGGGCTGACCTCAGTAGGTCACCGCTGATTGGAGACGAGCTCATTAGGATGTCATGCCGCCCATCACCATCACTGCTTCCATCAGCATGGCTGCCCTTTTCCCCGTTCCACTGCGCTCCAAACCCGGGTCACTGTAATGAGGACACAGAACACTGTGCACTGCAGTCAAATCAAATCACATACAAACAAGCACTTGGAAGTTATTTTTACTGTTAGATCATTACACATTGTGATAGATGAATCAGCCGATAAAGGACTTATCGTCCTTGAAGATCACTGACTAATTCAGGGCATTTTACTCTGTGAGAAAACATGTATTTATGCTTGGAATTAACCATCTAAATAGAAGCTTCCCCCCATGCTGTGACAATGATGATGTGCTTATGATACTCAAATATTGCTTTGTTAATCTATCGGGATCTTGAAACCATGTGGCTTTGGAAACTAGCTTTTCCTCTATTCTCATTGATCGTTTAAAAATGAAGAAAGGAAAAGAAAGACAGTTTGAAGACACCATCATATAAGTTCCAGAACAACATTTTGAGTGAGCGGCGTAGTGGGGGGCCCGCCAGTTGGGGGGCCCACAACAGCCCCACTGTGTTGTATCATCAATTAGAGGGAAAGAACAGAGAACTGACAACAAAACGCTACATTTCCAATTTCCCAACTGGTAGTGAGTGCTCAGAAGCAACACTCTATATATGTAAATCAGATCAATAGGATATCCATAGCAGGCCCGCAGCTGTGAATCACATCAAGCCCGCTCACCTAATGTAATAAGGAACATCAATAGTTGATTTTCAAAGCTAGCGGTGCGCGGAGAGAAAACAAGGATGATGAGATTAGCACAGCTTGGCTCCGTTTTATGAACACTCACAATTAACACACACTGTCATTATGCAGGGACACAATGAGAGCGATGAGATGGGGACACAAAGAGACAGGGGGTAATAAGACAGGGGGCAATGAGACAGGGGGGCAATAAGAAAGGTGCGGGACTATAAGACAATGCACATGAGACAATGAATGGTGATGAGGTAATGAATGATGAGATAATGAATGATGAGATAATGAATTGTGGGATAATGAACAGCGATAAGATAATGAACATATGTGATGATAATGAATGATGAGATAATGAATGATAAGGTAATGAATGATGAGATAGTGAATGATGAGATAGTGAATGATGAGATGATGAACGTTGATGTGATAATGAAGGGCGTTGAGATAATGAATGGCGATGATATAATGAATGATGAGATAATGAATGCTGAGATAATGAATGGCGATAAGGTAATGAATGGTGATAAAATAGCTAATTAATGAGATAATTAATGGTGATGAGATCATCATTGCGGTGAGATTGTCACTCCCGGGACGACCCACAATGAGTTGTGACAAGTTGACCTGCATGCACGCCACAGACGTCCTGATGCAATACGCAAACAAACAAGTAGTGCACAATAGATTAATACACAATTAATACTTAAGTTGCAGAGTAAAGAAATACATGCATAAGCGACCACATCCACAAACTAATACATTTACCCCTCATGTTAAATGTTCACATCTAGCCCATGTGTGGATTTAATTAATACTGCGATTCACTCCTCAACCTGGAGCCATGATTTCTTCTCTTATGTTCCAGTCTCACTCCTCAACACACCCTCGACTTGGAGTCTGCACGCCTCATCACTCCAGCCTCCTGTACTGCCTGGGGCCACTTTAATAATGTTAGAGGAGGGAAGGAAGTCTGAAACAGATAAACAGACAAATGCAGTCATCTCTCGGCCTCTCGCTCCTCTCTCTCTCTCTCGCTTTCTCACTCTCTCACACACACTCACCTCTCCCCCATCCATCTCGCTCCCTCTCCCTCTCTGGATTTGGGAGAGCTGGTGAATCAGCCCCATGTCCTTGACACAGAAACCAGGTGAGCCAATAAAAGAGAGGCAGGTTCTAGTTTTATCCGAGCAGCAGTTAGAGCAGAAGAGAACAGTCTGCTTGTAGTCCACTGATTCTTTCTTCCTGATTACACTTTTGCCCTCACTGTCATTTTTGCAGTTCTCAAATTTGCCCCGCCCAACACCAAAGGCATGCCGTTTCCTTTTCAAAATGCCACTTAAACAGTTTGCATATGACTATCAGGCATTACCCGAAGCACCCTCACACAGACCACTTTGAGTCTCGAGAAAACTCTCTCGCTCACTCCCTTAAGTAATTATGAGCTAACTGTTATTCCGAGAGCTTTGTCAAAAGCTGATGGGTGATGCTGTGATTCACACACATCCGTCACACACACTGCTCTCATGACCCTGCTCCTATGGTAGCCACCGACCGCTGGCCAGCAGCAGGGAGAGATGTCCAAGGCAAACTGAGGCGATGGTCATAAGGAGGAGCAGGTAAGAAGAGGCGACAAGTCAAGGAAGGAAGGAGGGCACTAAAGAATGAAAGACCGATTAGGAAATAAGTGGAAAGGGCAGGAACACAGATAAGAGGGGGTAGGAAACAAATACAGAAAATTAAGGAAGAAAGAAAGAGTGGAGGAAGGAAGACTGGTAGGAAGGGACAAACGAATGAGGGAAGTAAGAAAAGATGGCTTAGGGACCAGGAAGTTGTCTGAGAGGACGAAATATGTATTCTCCTAATCCAGCGGGCCCGTGGCCTGCTCTAATCAGGGTGAGGGGCACTGAGTGGCAGCCACACAGCCTGCTTAATCCTTCTACTTTCCTTGCAATAAGTTATGCATCAGAAAAAAAGCCTTTTCCACCTCAATGGACGTGTCCCTTAATCCCTGGCTGCTAAAGCCAGTTTAATCTGAACCAAAGTCATCTAAACAGTAAAGGGATATCACGGCGGATTCCAGGCCAGTTGGCTTAGCGCTAACATGATTAGATCATTGATCTGGCTGCCTTGGGCCTCCAGGTGAGGAATGACTCTTTAATGAAATCAGAAGCATCTCTTCAGGAGGAGAATGACTGATCAGAGTTAAGAACAGGTGAGCAGGGCACTGTCGCTCCCCGTGTACCCGGAGACCGGCTTTTATTCCCCAGATCCCCTCTTGACATTATGGGGGTGGAGAGAGAAATGAGAGATTGTGTCATTAATCCCTTCCCAGCCACTATCCATACTTCTATGCATCTTTAAGAGGGATTGCCGCCTCAAGCTTTGATAGTGATCACCACTGAGCTACACATTCTGTAGCAGATGGACAGAAGAGATGGTGGCCCTAATGTCATTACGCTGTGATTAACGGAAGGGCCCGCCAGCGCCACTCCGTCATCTTAAGACCCCACGTTTCTGCCATTGTTATGTGCGTCTCGCCGTCTTGATGGATTCTGGTACACGGCGCTGATGTTATCAGTACAGAGTATAGAAGAAAAGAGAGCTCTGCTATCAGGAGACTCTGTCGAAACCCTCTCGCCACATTTAAACTACAATATCCCCAGACTACAATACCCAGAAGCCCCTTTCAGGCTCTTTACCTGTGAGCTCGTGTAACAACATAGAGATAAAGTGAGAGCACTGCGTTTGTTCTCCCCTCAGATTTGAACGAAAAGGGGGGGGAAAAAAAGCAAAGGAAGTAATTATACCAGGAGCGAAGCTACTTCTATCCCAATTGATGGGTACAGATGAAAGAGCACTTAATTTCAAATTTAATTAAAAGCCATACTATTTCCTTCGTTTGACCCCTCTGCCTATGCTGAGCGGGATGGGTCGGTAGACAAAATGTGTCTCGCATGAACAAAACAACATTTACGGTCCTCGAGACAGCGCACCAGATTTCCCAGGGTGGAAATGCAGAAGGTGAGAGATGCTGGATGATTACTCTTTTACTCTCCCCCTGTCTCCCTCTAGATATCTGGATCTCTCACACTCTTTATCTCTCCCTCTGTATATCTCTCACACGTTCTCTATCTGTCTTCATCTCTCCATCTATCATGTATTCACACCCAGACAGACACACACACCACACAACCAATCAAAATCATGCACGCACTTGTGCACGCAACCACATAAGCACCTTGACTGGGCGTACCGCAGCAGGGGGACATTGCTTTGTGAGAGACCCTCATGTCCGTTAAACAGACCTATTGATCATACACCCTGAGAGGTATGGGCATAATACAAAGGGTTAATAAACACGCCGCAATGAAAATTAATGAGACGAATCATACATACTTTCTGCAGGTTAAATTGCGACGGTTGATATGGGCAGATTTTTAATTACCTGGACGATATGCCTTGATATCTTTCAGTTTCATTGGCTCTGGGCTTCCCTTCACACACACAACCATACCTCCCCCCCACACATACACACACACACACACACACACACACACACACACACACACACACACACACACACACACACACACACACACACACACACACACACACACACAGATGAGTGTTTAGGATCATTATCATAACCCTGGCAAAAGGTATTGACTTATTCTCCCAGTTATGCTTATGCAATAAGAAATTGTCATTAATTGAGTTAATGAGGCTTGCTAACACCACCACCCCCACCACCCCCACAACCTCCTCCTCCTCCTCCTCCACCTCCACCGCATTGGTCTGCATCATGCAGTGATGATTGGTGTGAAGCGGTCTGGCTACAGTCCAGAGTGTGGTCATTACTATCGTCTGTCCTTTACATCCACAGCAAACCCCGAGACCGTTCTCTGTAAGGTGTGTCGCTCTGTTAAAGGTGAGCTTTAAGGTCCAGTGTTTAGAATCTAGTAGAACTGAACCTCTTATTCAATCCGTCGTAGTAAACTACATCCACAGACCTTTGGCGGTGTGAAGTTGTATCGCAAGAGATTTGCTGTGGATACCACACGTATAGCTACGACTAAAAGTTAACAAATGCAGGAAAAACTCAAAGGCAATGTCTCCAAAACATGAATGTTTTAAAGAATGACCCCTTTAATGATCCCACTCTCCTGTGAACTGCCATTCGCTTAGCCATTTTACACTTGGATTAACAATATGGGTGGAACTTCACTATAATTGAATATTCAAAATACCTAGGATATCTTGGTGAAAGGATGTATCCTGCTGGTCTTTAGGAGGCTACATAAGGGGTGTCCAGGAGAGAGTTTATCTTCTCTGACACCACGGTGTGTGTGG
>OLKM01001945.1:37500-42500 GCA_900291075.1 Melanogrammus aeglefinus
CCAGCCAGGGGGACGGGGGGACAGACAAGGAGACAGCTGTTTGCCCTCGGACAACCGGGGAGAGAGTGAATGAACAGGAGGAGGAAGGAGGGAGCGGGAAGAGGAAGGAGGGAGCGGGAAGAGGAGCAAAGGAAACACATTGAGGAAGGAGGAAACAGAAAGAGGAAGGACGAAATCGAAAGAGGAAGGAGGAAACCGAAAGAGGAAGGAGGAAACCGAAAGAGGAAGGAGGGAACAGAAAGAGGAAGGAGGAAACGGAAAGAGGAAGGAAACAGAAAGGAAGGAGGAAACAGAAAGAGGAAGGAGGAAACAGAAAGAGGAAGGAGGAAACAGAAAGAGGAAGGAGGAAACAGAAAGAGGAAGAAGGGAGCGGGAAGAGGAAGGAGGGAGCAGGAAGAGGAAGGAGGGAGCGGGAAGAGGAACAAAGGAAACAGAAAGAGGAAGGAGGAAGCGGAAAGTGGAAGGAGGAAACAGAAAGAGGAAGAAGGGAACGGAAAGAGGAAGGAGGGAACAGAAAGAGGAAGGAGGGAACGGAAAGAGGAAGGAAACAGAAAGGAAGGAGGAAACAGAAAGAGGAAGGAGGAAACAGAAAGAGGAAGGAGGACGCAGAGGATCGATGGAGGAGGGTCAGGGATTTGAGGTGCACATTTGTCTTTTCTAGTCTATTATAGAAAGACTACTTAACATTGGCTGGATTCATAACATATTCAAGGGGTTTAGTAATTGCATTTTCTGACCTCCTGTAATGATATAACGTTTATTGTGAATGCATAACTTTGATCTCTTAATTAAAAGCATTTACACATTTTACATCCCATAAACATACGGTCAGCACTTTAATACGAATGAATCGGGCAAGGTGAACTACACTACACACGCACACACACACACACACACACACACACACACACACACACACACACACGATCCCCACTGCTCTAAAGAGCAGCTGACCATGGAAGTAAAGTTGGGGTCCGTGGAGGAGGTGATTTGTGGCGGCGGATTACAGAGACAGATCGCGCTGATTGTTGACAAATCACTCAACTCAATGCCAGGGTGTCATCTCCCGCCCTCCCCCCCCCCCACCCCACACACACACACACACACATACATACATACACACACACCGCTCTGCTCCACGCTGACTGGCTGTTTGCTGTTGTCCTGTGATTTGCAGGACCAGACCCCCCCACACACACACACACACACACACACACACACCTGCCCCTCCACCCTTAGATGACACCCATGCGTCATCCCTCACTTTCATTGCTCCATAAAAACAGAGGGGGGTGGGGGGGGGGGGGGCTGGACATCCATGTTCACGGCCCGGGCTCTGTCATCATTACAGCCTCACTGGCAGGGCCGCAAGGTGTGGGGGGGGTGGCTGCGTGTGTGTGTGTGTGTGTGTGTGTGTGTGTGTGTGTGTGTGTGTGTGTGTGTGTGTGTGTGTGTGTGTGTGTGTGTGTGTGTGTGTGTGTGTGTGTGTGTGTGTGTGTGTGTGTGTGTGTGTGTGTGTTGCCACCCCTCGATCCCTTGTAACCAGAGCCATAGAACCACAGAACCATACCCGACTGTCCTACTGGAATTAGATCATCTGTCCATTCGTCTTCATTAGAGGCAGACCCCAGGACAGCGAGCTGAGCTCAGAGCCATGGATAAAGGCAGGCCCTAGGACAGTGAGCTGAGCTCAGAGCCATGGATAGAGGCAGGCCCCAGGACAGTGAGCTGAGCTCAGAGCCATGGATAGAGGCGGACACCAGGACAGCGAGCTGAGCTCAGAGCCATGGATAGAGGCAGACACCAGGACAGCGAGCTTAGCTCAGAGCCATGGATAGAGGGCGTCGGGCCCCCAGGCTCCTGGCTTCATGTGTCTTCTTTAGAGGTCTTGGATGTTGAACACTGAATGTGGATGAAAGTCTCTGTTTTTAAATAAATATGTGGACGCAATAATTGAGACTGCATCAGAAGTTTAGAAGGGATTTTTTTGACTTTGTGCTGAACACGTACACACATTTTGGGACTTTTTTAGTTTGAAAAGTAGTTTCCATCATTTTATGCTAGGTTGGGTAGTGGGCTCAAAATTGAAATTTGTCTATTCTCAGACATTTATTCTTTTCAAAACATGCAGATACTTGCAGGTATAAACGTCTGTACCTAAAGCATCTCACCAGCAGCTGAACCACACCCTGCTGCTCTGGGTCTGGAGTTACATCCATGGGCGGACACAGCCAACCCACAGGCTGGCTCATATGTCTCTGAGAGAGAGAGAGAGAGAGAGAGAGAGAGAGAGAGAGAGAGAGAGAGAGAGAGAGAGAGAGAGAGAGAGAGAGAGAGAGGAGAGAGAGAGAGAGAGAGAGAGAGAGAGAGAGAGAGAGAGAGAGAGAGAGACTTAAAGGTCCTGCAGCAGTCTCTGCTACTGGGACGTCCACCTCCTGTGATCTCATCGCTGCCGCGGCTCAGAGTGCTGGGAAGAAGCATGATGATGTAATGCTGTGCAGCAGTCAGCATGCGCTCTTACTCTGAAAGCGTGTGTGGGGGGGGGGGGGGGGGGAAGATCGTGTATGTGGAGACGGGGGGGCAACTGACGCTCAGCCATTGCAGTTACAATTGGCGATGTCATCCGAGTCATGACTTCCTCGTCCACTTCCTGGTTATCATCAACATCAATGACATCGTTGTCCACCTCATCCTTATCAATGATTTAGTCATCCACAGCCTAATGAATGAATGGGAAACCTGAAGTATGAGCTTGCACATTATGAACTTTAATTATGACTGTAATGTATGAGTTAGTTCTGTATTATTCTGTACTTTACAAACCACGGTGCAACACAAATAGTGCCATTAAATCAGAATCTCCCAGGATGCATTAGGGTTCCACAGAGAGGAGATCTATTACGCCATCTCACGGTGGGAGAACAATCTGTTGGACCCTTTTAATGGCCAACCACACATTCTCTCGAGTTCACCTTCTACGGAAGGTATACATTTCCAAATGACTAGATAGTATTTCCTGGCATGCGAGCAGGAAGCCCTTTGCATCACCATGTCCTCTCTTTTTCAGGTATCAGGATGCAGTCACCTCCTGAAATACGCTCCAGTAATGTTTCTTTGCAACGGGAGTTAGGGGTATTAAACTGTATTTAGTTTCACTGCATTCAAATAAATCATTGGCGTTTGTCCTGCGTGGGGAAGGGCTTATCATCACCTCAGTCCCTATGGTGTTCAAAATCACCGCGGGTTCCAGAGTTACCGGCCTTCATGTACCTCAGCTCCCCTGCTTCTCCCTAATAGGCTTGAATATACAATGTATTCAGTTACATCATCTTTCCCACCAAGGCATTTAGGGACCATCGATGCAGTCAGGCGCAACATTGCCTCCGTCAATGAGTCACGATGAGTGAGAAGATGTCCCCCTCTCCTGACCTCACCCCTCACCCACACTCTCATTTACATAGCTGTCTGCCCGGGTCCACACCTTGGAGGTCTGCCAGGGTTCAAACCTCAGAGGTCCACCCGGGATCACGTCCGGAGCAATCAGCCAAAGGAGGAAAAGGCATGGGAAGATCCAGAGGATCACAGAAAGAAGGGAAAGATCCTTGTCAAGGTGACGTTATGGCAAGGGAGTGTTGCTGACCCGTCTGCTGGGGTCACCACCGAGGGGTCACCGCTGAGGGGTCACCTCCGGGGGGTTGAGGGGGGAGAGGTCACCTGTCTTGGTCATCAGGAGGGTGGAGAGGTGTTAGGGCTTTAGCGCCGTCCCTGCTCCCCTCATAGCCTTCTCCCCCCATCCAGAGGGCTAGCAAAGGTCTGAGCGGAGGTCTGAGATCCGAGCGGAGGTCTGAGGTCTGAGGTCTGAGCGGAGGTCTGAGGTCTGAGCGGAGGTCTGAGGTCTGAGCGGAGGTCTGAGGTCTGAGATCCGAGCGGAGGTCTGAGGTCTGAGCGGAGGTCTGAGGTCTGAGCAGAGGTCTGAGGTCTGAGCGGAGGTCTGAGCGGAGGTCTGAGGTCTGAGCGGAGGTCTGAGGTCTGAGCGGAGGTCTGAGGTCTGAGCGGAGGTCTGAGGTCTGAGCGGAGGTCTGAGGTCTGAGCGGAGGTCTGAGGTCTGAGCGGAGATCTGAGGTCTGAGATCCGAGCGGAGGTCTGAGGTCTGAGCGGAGGTCTGAGGTCTGAGCGGAGGTCTGAGCGGAGGTCTGAGCAGAGGTCTGAGGTCTGAGTGGAGGTCTGAGGTCTGGGTGGAGGTCCGGGGGGAGGTCTGGGCGGTGCCTCCAGCAGGGGGTCTGAGCAAGGGCTCCAGCAGCACTTGCAGGGGCCCTGCCTTCCGTTCAGAGTGTATTCCGTTGTTGTTTCTAAATCTGGTCAGACCTCGGGGGACAGGGATTAAAGAGGAGCTGTGACTCTGTGAAGGTTGAGGTTTGGGGACATCCCCGGTGACATGGGGAGTAGCAGGGGGTCAGCTCTCATTATGCAACGCCAGCCCCCCCAGAGTGACGGCTCATTATCCCGTTCATCACAAACACTGGACGTTGTCTGGGTGAATTATCCAGCATCATTTACTGCTAAAACTGCAATTCAAAGTCTTGGAGGAACAAAATTGTCTGTGTAGACATTGTGTTCAGATTCAAATGGATTGTACTGTACAAGAGCATATCAATATACACACACAAACACACACACACACACACAATACAATGTGCCCTCAATTACAGTGCACATCAATGCAGCTGATCCTGTCGTACAGCAGCCGGCGCGCCACTGTAATAGCTGTGCTTTGTAATAGCCAGAGCTAAAGAATAACTCTGATTTAATCCTGCCGGCAATCAATAGCCTTTGACTGGGATGATTGATGAGCATTAAGCAGGACGATAAACTGAGGGGGAAACTGACTAAACCCTACCTCAGTTTAGTCAAAGTAATAACGTGAAAAGGCCTCGTTTGTCAGCCAATTCACAAATAACTTTGGTACGGCGTGGACACATTTTTTTATGAATATGTGAATT
>OLKM01001945.1:47500-65991 GCA_900291075.1 Melanogrammus aeglefinus
GACAAGGATCTGGCCCAGTGTCTCAAACCTAATTTGCTTGGTGCAGCTCTGACCTCGTGACCCCTGACCCTCCGAGCCCAGGGCGGCTGAGGCTCCAGATCATTTATTTTCTCAGTCAGACACAAGCCAGACGGGGGAATTTCCCCCACGCCGGAACAATCGGTGGGACTCGAAAGCACAAATAAAAGTGAGATTGAAATGTAAACAGGTCAGACCTTCCCATGGGGCAGAGCTCAGTGTACTCATCTCCACAAACTAGTAGTTTATCATGAGCACAACACGGGACATGTTATCAATACTGTTGATAGCAGCGATAGGAAGTAGTAGTAGTGCTGTAAGCAATAGTAGTCCTAGTAGTATCAGTTTGTTTACTTGTAGTAGGCCTAGTGCTTGTAGTATTGAATTCAATGTTCAATGTAAGTGTTTCTAAAATGATATTGAAATAGTACTAAAAATTAGAAGTAGTATTCCCTAAGCTGTAAGCCGTGGTAGGGACATTGCGTTCACTACATTCCGTGTGAACTGATGACTCGAGAAACTTTCTCAAGTCAAGGGAAAAGTGTTGGTGGGTTGGATCTGAATCCTTATCTTTATAACAAACGCTGAACCTAAAAAAGATTACAACATACATCTCTTCATCCCCATCTCTCTCACCCTTTGTATCGCTCTCTTCTGTCACTTTTTCCTCTCTCTCTCTTTTATTTTACTTTGTGTTGGCCGCTGTTCTCCGAGCTTGATGCCAGACCACCACACATATCCCTCTCTGGGCCCTTCTGGTTCCTGGTTCTGTGTTCCTCGAGGGCCCAACATGAAACAGAAGAACGCCCAGTTACCAGCCACCTCTGCGGGACGCACTTCCCCCACCGCCTGTTTGTGCTCTCGTTCCCCAATCCCAGCATGGGCCGCTCAGACCACAGCCCTGCCTCCTCCACCGAGCCCCCACATGAGCTGCTTCTGGCTGCCCTCCACCCCCCCCCTCACTCCCTCTCTCCCCTTCCTCGTCTTTCTCTCTTCTTCCAGACCCATCCCAGAATAGACCCTGGCTGGCGAAGGGCCCCGGCACGCTGGACAGCTTCCTCTGCGCCGCTCGCTGCTGGAGTTCTGTACAGCTGCTTGGCTCCTTTTATTATTCAGCGCTGGCCACAGTTTCCATTGCTCACCCCCCCCCCCCCCCCCCCCCCCCCCCTCCCCCCCTCTCTCTCTGTTTAACTCTCCAGGACCTTCTGGAGTCCATTACCAAGACTAACTGGGCCAGATTTATCGCTGCTTTGACCGGTGGGGGAGCTACAGCTGGGAGTGTGTGTGCATCTGTGTTTGTGTGCGTGTGTGTGTGTCCATATGTATCCAAATATATATCTATGTGTACTTGCATGAGGGTTGCTCCGTACTTGGGCAGCGAGGTGTGGGAACCTCCAGGGTGGGGGAGGAAGCCCCCCCCACCCCCCACCCCTGATTGCGTCCCGGTTTCCGAACATCATTTAGGAAGTTCATCATTATTTATTTCTGTGTTTTTGGTCCCTCTCGCAAAATGCTCTACCAAACTGCACTCTGGGGCTCTTGTAAAGATAGGAATAGTTATGCAGTTAAAGAAAGAAAGATAAAACAATAGAAAGAAAGAAAGAAAGAAAGAAGAAAGAAAGAAAGAAAGAAAGAGAGAGAGAGAGAGAGAGAGAGAGAGAGAGAGAGAGAGAGAGAGAGAGAGAGAGAGAGAGAGAGAGAGAGAGAGAGAGAGAGAGAGAGAGAGAGAAAGAGAGAGAGACAGAGACAGATGGACAGCAACTTGTAGCGTGCTGAAGGAGGTTGTGTGGTAGGAGGCCGTGCTCTGGGGGACGATGGGGTCTCTGCCACCGCTCTCTTTCAAGACGCTCCACGGCAAAGCTTAACTTCCTCTCTTTCCTTTTTTTTCTTCTTCTTCTTTTCCTTTTTAAGAGAGACCCTGTTTTATTTTCTTCCCCCACCAGACTGCCTCAAAATTGCCCTCCCGTCTCACATGCTCGGTTTAGCTCGTATCATTTATTGAGGTTCTCGGGTGTTCAGCGAGGGGGAAGTGGAGGGAGATTCCGTGTGAGTAATACATGGCGAGCGTGTGATACAGACCCACGGCTCTGACCTGCAGCGGTCGGTTTTGATTGTGAAGGGACGGGTTAGCAGTCATTAATTGATCACAGCGCAGCACAGTGAGGAGGATAATGAGCGAGAGGCACTGAGATAGATAGATAAACGCCATGCAACTGAATTATGCATCCTCCAAAAGAGGCACAAAAAAAACAAAAAGCGTGACGGGCAAACAAAAGAGGCTGCCGATGAATGCTTTGGGTATTTCTGTAGTCCAGGATGGGCTTATTAATCACAGTAATGAATGATGAGGCAGCGAGCCCAGCAGTCGGATCAGAGGTAAACAAAGTGAAGCCATTTCGCCGACGGAAAGGACCTGCTTCCTCCTGCTCACAGGAAGAAATAGACTACAGAAACGAGAGATAAACAATAGAACGAAGAGATAGACAATAGAAAGAAGCGATAGACAATAGATAGAAGAGATAGACAATAGAGAGAAGAGAGAGACAATAAAAGAAATATATACAATACTGAGAAGAGATAGAGAATAGATAGAGAAGGGATAGACAATAGAGAGAAGAGATAGACATTAGAAAGTAGAGTTAGACAATCGAAAGCGACGAAGGCGGAGAGGTATCGTCTTCTTGGCCACCATTAATATCTCAGTCCTTATTGGCTCATATTCATGAGCTATTCATGTTCTCTCTCTTCTTTATCGGCGTGTCTGCTGATTTGTTTGTTTGTTTGCCCATTTAGTCATTTGACGACTTGCTTTATAATATGGTAAAAAGCTAGTCGCACAACTAAGTAATTACAGCGTAATTGATGAGCTAATAGACATGTAAATGATGCAGCATTGTGAAGCCAACAGAGGGAGAAACGGAGCGTCGGTGTATAATTACAAACTCCATCTGCCTGCTACCGTACAGGAGTCATAAATTAAACTAAATATAAATAGAAAGACTGGAACGATGCAGCTCCTCTTGACAAACGTCTCCCCGCTGGCTCCAGGTTGAACCACATAAGCCCCCCCACCCCTCCAGGTTGATTCCCCGTTTATAAGTCAGCGACGGACCCCCTCTCCAGGTTGATCCCCAGTTTATAAGGCAGCGACGGTCCCCCCCTCCAGGTTGAACCCCAGTTCATAACGCAGCAATGGAGCCCCTCCCCCCCCTCATTGATGAGGCATACCGTAGCTGTCAGGAGCTCAGGGCCCCCGGCCCCCAGGGGCCACTTGTACTACTGCACAGGGCCTTCTATGAGCTAGCATGTGTTCCTCATTAACGCTACTTATACAATTAAATGGTGGGGTTTTGTATCTAATGGTGATTGTGTACCTGCATGCTTGTCAGAATGTGTACACATTCTCCTTAGATCACTTTTGACCTCCATCGAAAAGGTGTGCCATCTCACCATTTATATTTAGATCAAATGTTTACCTCATGTTCTCCTCCATTAGAGTGAAACAGAGAAAAGCCTGCACCAAGTTTGATCAAAACTTTGTTGTTTTCTGATAGATTCTCCTCATTGATTAGTTGGTTTTTGGGCACTATTGGAGAAAACTAGCTAGCCAGGGCTGTAGGTATGCCCTTACTAATGCTGGAAAGATCTAAAAGAAAAAGACAAAATAAAGATCTATTAGAGATGCCTAACACTCGTTTGGATGTAATAGTTTGTCAACTGTTGGGAAGGGTTGTGTGAAAGGGTTGAGATGAACAAAAATATAGAATTGAAAACCAACACAATGGCCTCAGAGGCCTGTTAGCTTAGCTACATGCTTACGGCCCAGGCGCATGGTGAAGACAGTTAGCAACATGCTAACAGCCTGTGGACCCCATGTTGGCCCTTGAGTGCTACCCCTACTGTCCCTGTGTCTCCTTGGTGCTCCTGCAGGTAATTACAGTGGTTCATCATCCCGGCCTGTGCCCCGTCTCCTGCCTAATCACTGCCTCCCTCATTAGCCTCCTTCGCCCACCTGAGATCTGCATGGCCCTCACACTTTTCACCACCCCCCACCCCACCGGAGTGCCACCTGGAGCACTCAGAGGCCGGTGTTAAACTCAGGTTATAAAAATCTTTTCCAGCTCTATTGATTTACTGGCAACATTAGATTGTGGGCAGGGGGTGAGGGGATGAGGGGGGGAGGCCTGAGACAGAGCTCTCCCTGTTTTACCGTTCTCCTTATTACACCAAACCGATAAATCAGCTGGGTAGATTGTGTATAAAATGTCCTTTTTAATAAACAATCTGTACACTTACAAAGTTCTCAATGCCTCGTTTTATATGTTAAGACCCTTTATTATACTACCAAAGAAGTGTCGGGCTACTTTTAGCCTTTTAAGAGGTTTAAAATAGCGTTAGTACCATAACCAGTGCCCCCATCGTTCCAAGTTTATAGCGTTTTGATAGAATCGGTTTAAAAGCAGCCCACTGAAGAAAGCGTCTATATGCGTTTTTTGTGCTCCAAAACAAACATTTCAACTCGTTATCATACAAAACATATCCCAAATCCATTTTACACCGGAATTAACCTTTAATTGTTTGTTATTCTGACCGTTCTATTTGATATTCTGGAGAGGATATTAGTAAATGATTCAGAGCATTATGCATTTTAAATGGAATCACTTTTGATCTTGTGTCTTCATTTTTCTTAAAACAATTGTAGCTAAAAAATAATCATAGCCAAATTACAACCAATAGCTTCCGCCATTGAGGGCAAAAATAGGCCCAATCATAGGCCCATATGTTTTTATTTAGTTTTGCAAATCACAAGTAGGCCTGATTTGACAAATTGGCCTTGCATCCTTTCTTCTCTCCTTGTAGTCCAAGACAATTTTATTCACATAATTATCCCTCCCTTCTATTTTCAAAACACCCTGAAACAACTTGAGTCTCACATACTTATACCACCATACGCCACTAACACTGCAAGCAGGCCAATGACAACCAAGCGCGCAGTTCTTCCTCCCTTACTTTAAAAATCACCAGCCGCCACTGGAAATCACAGGTCATTATCTCTTCATACCAAGGTTGTGATTCAAAGCTCATCAATCATCTTGACCCATGCCATATTCATATTCTCTTTCCCCAAAACAAGAAAGATACAGGGCTGCCAGATTGAGACTGTGAGGCTGACCAGTAAGGGGCCTTGTTTCACTGACCAGGGGGTAACTAGTGAGTAAGAGGTTTCACTGACCAGGGGGTAAGTATAGTTATAGAACCATTACTTACCACTTGGCCACTCAGGAATGCTGGGAGTAAAGTATTCCCAACAAGACCTTCCTGTTTTGTCGCTTTTTTATGTCGATTTTATTGTTTGTTCGTTGCATGCAACTGTTTTTCATTGGGTCAGTTTCCCCGCAGTGATGCAGGTTTTATTTTTAAGGCGCCAGCAGACAGGCTGTGAACTCTGCTGTTCAGGGAGGCACGACATGGACCACATAACGGTTCACTCTCCACACAGACTGAACACTAGGCAGACTTTCTAAGTCACAGTTGAACACTATACTAAGGGAAAATGGCAAATATTGAGAATCGTATTCCAATGAGCTTTGGTAAAGTCACTCTGCGCCATAAGTAATCTATGAATCGGCCGGTAAATGTATTTGAATACATATGTGATGAGTTTATTCCTTCAACTGCTCGGATACACAATAAGCTGTGGCCTCTGATCCCTTAAGACACACAAACAGATGCACACACCTGTTGGTTACTGTACAAACGTCCCTATAGCTGTGCTTTAGTGTTGCCGTATGCCAGGGGGTTTGCTGAGTCATTAACCAGCCGTCTGGAACAACAGAAGATGAAAGCTCCACTGATTGGTCCATCGCAGCGTGTTTACGATGAACTCTTGATTGTGGACTTATATGAAGTAGGTTCAAAAACCCTTTCCATTCCGGGCCTCTATTTCCCTCTGAAGATACCACCATACTCGCATAATTGTCAGCATGTGTGCAGCTTCCAAACATACACAAACACATGCACACACAAGAAAGAAGCACAACCTCACACACCCTCTGGATAGTGATGTCACCTTCACAGAAGACAGTGGTAGCTGGCAAAACAATGCTAACCCAAATGACAGGCTTAAGGACGGCTTGGCTGGCACATGAATACATCCAAACACGCAGGCTCACACACTCACTACACAACAGACAAGCACAGACACGCATGGCAAATATGGGCACAAACAGACATGCGCCCACACAACCTCATCTCTCTCTCTCTCTTGTAAACAGGAGATACTGGTTAACAGCTACACTGGTTAACAGAAGATACTGGTTAACAGGGTATACTGGTTAACAGTTGATACTGGTTCAGAGTGTATAATGGTTAACAGGGGATACTAGTTAACAGGAACACTGGTTAACATGAGAAACTGGTTTGTAGGTAATACTGGTTAAACAGGAGAGACTGGTTAAAAGGATATACTGGTTAACAAGAGCTACTGGTTAACAAGAGCTACCATTAACAAGAGCTACTGGTTAACAGGGCCTACTGATTATCATGTGATACTGGTTAACAGGAGAGACTGGTTAACAGGACCTACGGGTTAACAGGAGATACTGGTTAACAGGAGGTACTGGTTAACAGGACAAACTGGTTAACAGGAGGTACTGGTTAACAGGACCTACGGGTTAACAGGAGATACTGGTTAACAGGAGATACTGGTTAACAGGAGGTACTGGTTAACAGGACCTACGGGTTAACAGGAGGCACTGGTTAACAGGACAAGCTGGTTAACAGGTGATACTGGTTCACAGGAGTTACAGGTTACCAAGAGAGACTGGTTAACATGAGATACTGGTTAAAATGAGAGACTGGTTAACATGAGATACTGGTTAAAATGAGAGACTGGTTAACATGAGATACTGGTTAACAAGACCACTGGTTAACGTGATATACTGGTTAACAAGACCACTGGTTAACAGGAGATACTGGTTAACAGGAGACACTGGTTAACAGGAGACACTGGTTAACAGGAGATACTGGTTAACAGGTACACTGGTTAACAGGAGATACTGGTTAACAGGTACACTGGTTAACAGGAGATACTGGTTAACAGGTACACTGGTTAACAGGTACACTGGTTAACAGGAGATACTGGTTAAAATGAGATTCTGGTTAACAGGTACACTGGTTAACAGGTACACTGGTTAACGTGATATACTGGTTAACAAGACCACTGGTTAACAGGAGATACTGGTTAACAGGAGACACTGGTTAACAGGTACACTGGTTAACAGGAGATACTGGTTAACAGGTACACTGGTTAACAGGAGATACTGGTTAACAGGTACACTGGTTAACAGGAGATACTGGTTAACAGGTACACTGGTTAACAGGTACACTGGTTAACAGGAGATACTGGTTAAAATGAGATTCTGGTTAACAGGTACACTGGTTAACAGGTACACTGGTTAACAGGAGATACTGGTTAACAGGCGATACTGGTTAACAGGTACACTGGTTGACAGGTACACTGGTTAACAGGTACACTGCCAGAAGTGCACCCCGCTGTGGTGGTGGGACAGTCAGAGAGGTGGAGCGGCGAGCATGAAGACCAGGAGACCACCAGACGCTAATGAGGTGGAGGGGTTGCTGTTCATCTACCAGGTGCCCTGAATAATGGATGTGTACATTATCACAGTGGGGGATGTCGCTGTAGGGGGGGGATCGGTAGACACGACGAGTGTGTGTTACCAGCGAGCGTCTAAAGAGCCGTTCACAAGTGAAGGTGAGTGGACCCCCAGGGTTTGATTTTGTGTTTCTATATGTGTGTGGGGGGAGAGAGAGAGAGAGAGAGAGAGAGAGAGAGAGAGAGAGAGAGAGAGAGAGTATGAGGTGAGAGAAGAGAGAGAGAGAAGAGAGAGGGGGGGGGGGAGAGAGAGAGAGGGGGGGAGAGGGGAGAGAGAGAGAGAGAGAGAGAGAGAGAGAGAGAGAGAGAGAGAGAGAGCGAGAGAGAGTGTGTGTGTTTGTGGTGTATCCCTTGTGCAGTTCCCTTGTGTTTCATTCCTTAAACTGATAAGAACATTCACTTTAACAAGTCTTTGTCACTTTAGCCCAAAAGCGGCAGAATTCCTCTGGCTCAAAAGTGAAACAGTGTTAAAAGTGTGTTCATTTGTACGCCTCGGGATTGGTGCCTGATTTGAATTCGACCACAGGCTGTTCACCAACGCAAAACAATATTATCTCTGAATAATAAATGGCCTCATGCATACCGACAGAGGATCAAACGCTCTGCTCAGCTGCGACGCCCGCCACACTTCTACTCAACATCAGCATCACACGTGTTTGTCCATGTTGAGCTCTCCTCTCCATCAGGGAGACCGAGTCTGAGCTCTCATCCAACCAGAGAACCAGGTCTTGTGCCTGGCCATTAGAACCAGTGCTGCTCATCATGGTTTCCCTCTGAGCCTCCACAGGCTCCGTTAGCAGGACAGCTCTTTTCTTCTCCAAAAGCAACACGGCCCACGTCCAGATGACCAGAACACGTCTTCCCACACTTGTTTTGATTTCCCTCTTCCCTTTCCCGGGCTCCGGTCCGACCCCAACCCTTAGCCCCTTTCCCTTCTCCCCCATCGGCGCCCCAGTTGCGTTTCACTTTCAACCGGGAGTGGAGCGCGGCCTTTGACCTTTCATGCAAAACACCCCGCCTGTCACGGCACTAGGAAACACGCTCTGACACCCCGAGCATGTGGCGAGCAGAGCATGTGACATCTGTTCCCCCACTCAGGTGGGAACCCCGTCCTCCACCACGGGCTCTCCTGCTGCCCCGACGGGGGGCTGGGTACGGGGGGGGGGGGGGGGGGAGGAGGGGTTGGGGGGTGCTGGGGGGGATGGGATTGAAGGCAAGGAGAGGTTGGGGGCAGTTTGTATGACAGGGGGGGACATAGCATGAGCGAGCCTGTGTGTGTGGTGGGGTGGGGTTGTATGACAGGGGGGACATACCATAAGCCAGCCTGTGTGTGTGGTGTTGGGTGTTGGGGGGGGGAGGTGATGCAGAGCGACAAGGAGCATCTGAGGAAGCAGTGGACCGCAGAAGGAGGGACACTCCCGCCCCTCCCCCGCTCCTCCTCTCCCTGGGACCTTGACCTGAGGACGGGGTGTGACAGGCGGGCCCCCCGTCCGTTGACACCAGCTGTGCGTGCGGGACTTGTCTTGGATTCTCACCACCAAGCACGGAGGTGGAGGCGCACCGGAGCCTGAGAGCACGGTGGCCCAGGGTGGTGTGGTGGAGTCACGTGGTTTGATGTCATGTGTGATTCAAGCGGCTCCCTCTTCACTGCTCCACACTCCTGGGTCGGCACAGTGGGTCAGTGCAGAGTGGAAGGACGCCAGTGGGTTACCTTGGTAACGGTCACTTCATCCTCTCTCCGCAGACACATGGATGTGATGTCGGAGGACTGGGAGGACTGAGTAAGGACGCCACTCTGTGGCCGCAGACAGGTGGTGATGGTGGATGGTCACGTGGTTTGATGTCATGTGTGATGTCAGACGGGCTCCCTCTTCACTGCTCCACACTCCTGGGTCGGCACAGTGGGTCAGGGCAGAGTGGAAGGACGCCAGTGGGTTACCTTGGTAACTGTCTCTTCATCCTCTCTCCGCAGACACGTGGATGTGATGTCGGAGGACTGGGAGGACTAGGAGGTGAGGAGGACTGGGGGGACTGGGAGGACTGGGGGGACTGAGAGAGGACTGGGGGGACTGACAGGGGCTGGGAGGACTGGGGGTTACTGGGAGGACTGGGGGGACTGGGAGGACTGGGGGACTGGGGGGACTGGGGGGACTGGGAGGACTGGGGGCTGGGAGGACTGGGGGGACTGGGAGTAGGGACGTTGGAGTGTGACCAGGTACCAGGCAGTACCAGGCAGTTCCGGTCTCCAAATACACAGATCAAAGCTGGAAACATCTGGGGCCGCTCAGTAAATAAAACCCGCCCCCAACCTCCTCCACACCCACTCAAATACCATTAAAATACATTTGAGCAAGTCATGCAAAACGCGGCCCATGAACCACGTGCTGACGTTACACAACCGAGCAGTCATATGGGGAAAAGATGCGAAGAACAACACCTCTTTAAAACGTAATCTGCTAGGCTGCCTGTGTTGTGTGTGTTTGTGTGGCCGCGGTGGAAGGGAAGTCTCTCTTGTCCCAAGCATGTCTCCCTGATGTAAGCAGTGCAGCTCTCTGTTGAGCACATGGACTCCACTGGGTCAGGGCTGCTTGGCTCTGCCTCAGTCCCAGAACAGCCTTTTGAAATCATTAAGTAATGAAGTGGATGCCAATCAAATATAAAAGCATCCGCAAGCCAGCAGCCTTTTATGTTGCGCACCATAAATAGTCTTGCTTAGAGGCCTTGGAGTTCCATCTGAGCCAAAATATCAAAGCGGCCTCAAACATCTGTTATCCTGAGCGAGATGGAGTTCAGAGAGAGTGTAGGTCAGCTTGCGATCGCTGCCGTGACCATGTGTAGAATATTGAGAGGAAACGGACAGATAACAGCCCCCCTGTGGGACATTATCCGCATGAATCTTGCAAACCTGGTGACATAACGGTTGTTGACACACAACAGAACCAAGTCTATGCAAATGAAAGGACACTTACATATGCACATGTGATCTCACTCTAACACACACACACACACACACACACACACACACACACACACACACACACACACACACACACACACACACACACACACACACACACACACACACACACACACAGACCCGAACACATACACAAGCACACACACACACACATATACATAGACACACGCAAACACATACGCACACATAAAAAAACACCTAAACACATGCACACACACACAAACAAGCACAAAAACACATACACACACCCAAACACATACACAAACATCCAACACACACACACACACACACAAATATACACACTCAAACACATGCCCAAGATTCAATTGTGTGCGCCAAAGAAAGCATATGTGAAGTTTGCCCTCGTATCCACGGCAGACCTCGGCTAACCCTCGCCATCCTCCTCCTCTCAGAGTCAGTCTCTCTCTGGAGTGACCCTGGACTCCGTCCCAGCAGGAGGGCTTGGGGCACCGTATCCCGGATGATCGAACCTGGAGGGGGTCCGTACCCCAGGCAGACCCTGATCTGGGAGGCCAACGATAAGACTGAGGTGTACAGGACGGGCTTTGCACATTTACCCAAATTTGCATTCAACGGCTCCTCCCAGTAATCTGTGGATTTATTCAAATCTCAGCGCGGCCCCTGCAGTGAGTTACAGGCTGGGTCAGGGGAGTGTGGGGGGGGGGGGGGGGGGGATCCCCACTATGATGAGTGAGATGGGTATCATCCCCCTGCCGCTCGCACACAGCAGCCAGTGGTGAGGGGTATCAATGCGCTGATTGACTTGGAATTGTTATTTCTTCTGCTGTTGGCATCTAAAGCTTGTGCCCTCAGGAGCCACTTCTATCGTACTGTCCTGCATTCAGAGCCTTCAACTGCAAAGCAGCGTGTGTTGGAGAAGTAATGGAAGGTAGAAACAACTGCCATGCGGTAGTGCTGAGTTACATATAGAAGAGGTAGCTACGGTTTAATCAGACATATTTGCATTTTATCACCCCTCATCATTATATGAAGTCAGAATAGTTTGTAAATGACTATAATATTTAACCTTCCTGCCCCACTCTTTAACTTTTTTACGGCTAATCTAAAAGATTGTCTGTACTGCCAAAACCCTGCATAATGTTTCAAAGATATTCTTCCAGCAGAACAACAACAGAGGGCAGAACCAGTGTGGAAGAGCCCACAGCTGGTGTTCACGGGAGAAGGACCAGCGTCCCAGTGGTGTGCAGACGCTTTTCCTGGATGTGCTGCTCTCTCCCAGCTGCTCACTACACCAGATCCCAGCGTCAGCAGATTTCTAGTTTACTGGGCCGGTCGTTGCAGTATGTATACCAGAACAACACAATGCTTCTGCTCAGCCAACTCGCGTCAGTGTCACACAGGGGGAGAATGGAGCTATACGCTGCCTGCCGCCCTAAACAAGGCAGAAGGGGCATTTAAAGATTAATCCTCACCTTTCCCACTGAACGTATGTAATTTGGTTTGACAACCCCCCAGCCCTGCGGGGACACTTCCTTCATTAATACTTGACAACGTTCCTCGCATCTCGGCCTGGAGAGACAGGGGCGCGCTGACGGCGGGCCGACGCTAGAATGACCCAGATTCAGATCCCCTATTCTCCCATCGCTCCAACACTGGTGAACACCTACAACACGATACTCAGCCGTGCGCCGCACGCCTCAGCCCCGCCGCAGGAACACGGGGAACAGGGCCTCGGCCTGCTGGGGAAGAGCAGTGAGATCCAACGGGAAGAGACACTAAATATTCAGTGGCGGCGGGGCTCGAGGCGTTTTGGAAACAAGATTCAGGAGGGGAGCCCAGACAAGGCGAAGGAAGTTCCGCCTTCAACTAAAACGACAAAAACACGGTTTAGTGTTTTAATTCCTCTTGGTTTGGTATCGGCACTGACAATAATGAAAATTACATTGCGTTAAACAAGCAACACAGCGATGTTTCACCAAATTTAAACAATGTACCGGCACTTATTAAAACAACAATAAATCAAGTGTAGTTTAGAACTCACACAATTACAGTAGACGAATAGAGCCAATGTGTACTTAATTCTGAATGCATGCAGGGGCCTCGTCCGGAGATGGGTCACAACAGACTCATGCAGATAAACCCATGGCCCTCGGCTGAGATTTACCCAGCTGGGGAGGAGCCCCCCACCACCCACCCCCCCACCGCCTATTCAGCTCCCAGAAATATAAGGAGCCAGAGCTGGGGAACAAAGATGGAGGGAGGGGAGGAGGAGGGAGGGAGGGAGGGAGGGAGAGGGAAGGGAGGGAGGGAGCACTGTGCTCCTCCTAAACTACCCCCACGCACAGACAAACACACACACACACACACACACCCACCCACCCCTAGCCAGGCCTTCCCCAGTCAGATCAGAGACACCTGCTCAGTGTTCCGTGCCACAGCCACTTCCTCTGCTCCTCAAAACAATGCTCTCGTTCGCTCCCCTCCTCTCCTCTCCTCTCCTCTCCGGCTGACTGGCTGACATAACCCTTGTCAGGGAGGGCAGCGGGAGGTGACACTTGACAGATGTGTAATTGCTGGAAGAGCTCACTGACAGGTGGATGAGCTTAAAGACACCTGATATGCTTTTCTCTCAAACCACAACGGAGAGTGTCAGACGAGGGGATACTGCCTCCAGGCAGCGGCACCGACAGCACGGCTGTTTCTGCTGTTGTTTAATGTCCGTAGCAAACATTAATGACGCCAACAACGACTTAGTGTCTCTGATTTCTTCTTTATGATTCATCTGGATTGATTGAAACAGATGGAGGCAACCGCTATTAAAAGAGAACGAAGAAAGTAAGGAGAGAAGGAATGTGTTAATCGCCCTGTGTTAAGTCTGTCAGAGCTTATTCAGCGTCAGCCTCACCTGGGCGGCCGGGTGGATCCTTCTGGGTCAGGTGACCGCAGCGTGAGAGGCCGCCCGCCCCTACGAGACACAGGAAGACAGGCGCTTAGGAGGCGGCGTGCGGGCAGCAGCCTGGGAGGTGGTGCACTCATCAGGGTGGTGGAGAGACATGGGGGTGTCAAGCCTGTATGTGTGTGTTCGAGGGGGGTGGGGCGGGGGGGGAGGGGAGGGGAATGCAAATCATGATCTTCTCGGGTGCAGAGGCGTGCAGAACAATACCTGCACACCTGTCCATCACTCAACAGCTCCTGTTCCACCTCTTCAGACCCAATGAAAGGAAGAAATCATTTCAGCCACCCCAGTCACTGTGTTTCAAAGGAAGGGAGGTGGGGGAGGGTGGAGTGGGGAGGGGGAGGGATGGAGGTGTGAGAGAGACGAGGTCCAGGCATTTACTTAGCTCTCTCCCCGCCGACAGGAGTGTGTTATTAGAGCCGCTGTTGCGACATGGGGGAGAGGAGGAGGAGGGGAGCTTTGCTTTGCTTTTGGACGTGACCTCAATTGCACCAGCAGCAGCCCGGCTATCTCACTGCCAGTCTCAACTCACTCAGAAGAGATGGACGAGGAGAAGGGACAGAGAAATTGACAATATCTTTGAACCATCATGCATAGACCCGATGTGGAGGGGTGGGAGGACGGGAGGGTGGCATAGTGATGGGCCAGGCAGGGAGGACGGGGTCGGTGGCGGGGATATCGACGAGCCAGGCAGGGAGAGGGTTGGTGGTAGGGGGGTTAGCGATGAGCCAGGCAGGGAGGGGTCAGGCCATAGCCGCGCCCCGGAAGCCCAGCTCAGCACGGTTCATCTAGGGTATTTTCACTTCTAATTGGGCTAGCTTTCATCTCGCCTGCCAAAAGGCGTAACGGCGATGGGTGGAACCAATAGGGAGCCATCACTTCCCCTATTTCCTGGCCCCAGACAAAGGCACCCAGGCAGGCAAGGCGGGCCGGGAGGATGATGTCTTCCTGATCAAAGAGCCCTGAGTTGTCAGCGGTGCAGGGTAGCTCCGCAGCCTGATTGCTCCTGGATAGAAACGTCCCTTTGATCAGAGCACTCGGACTGCAGGCTCTGTTTATGCAAAGAAAAGACAGCGGAGAGAATCCTACCGCGATACGAGGAAACAGGAGACGGGGCAGGGAAGGCTCATAGCTGGGGGACATGTTGGCTCACCACAATAACACGCCGTCGTATCTGTTATAAATACAGCTAATGAGATACCAAGGAGATAAAAACACAATTTCTTGCTACTTGTTGCTGCCGTGCTTACAGAAGAAAAGAGAAAACAAACAGTCTTGATTAGCTGATTAATCTCTGTGTCTAATTACAAGCAGATAGCAGATTTTACAGATGAGATAATGTAATGGACTTAACAAGTGATGTCTTAAACAAACAATCCCTTGTTACACTATGCAGACGGCATAAATGTAACGCAAATAACCCGCGGCGATCAAGGTTCACGTAACATGAACTCATTTGGACGGCAAGTGACACCTTGTCATAATATATTGATATATTAATATGTCATATACAGTATTCTCATGGCTAGCATCCATATCAGCTGATGGCCTAGTCGTGTCTCGCAAATATTAATGGCCTCAGGATAGTGCCTCCAAATCCCAAAGTGAGCTGAGCTGTTCCAACGGTCTGAAAGCAGAAGTGTGTTCCGGCCCTCCTTTACTGAAGAACACGTGTTCCAGCAAAAAGAATGTCAAACATACTCCAGTTGAAAGAGAGAGGGCTTGAAGGATGAAGGCCGGGACTAAACATGAACCGTCTTAGTGACAAACCACCAGGGGAACACCAGACTCCATCTAAAGCAGTCCTCACAGTCTGAAGGAGGGAGAGATGCTGAAAGACGGCACATAAATCTAGCTCGGCGGTGTTAGTGGTATAGAAACAACCCTGCATGTGGGAAAACTAAAAAAAAAGTCTTAAAGCACCATTTCAAATCATTGACCCCCTGAACACAGACATTTATATTTAATCATGACTGCTGATACTTTTGGTGACACACTCCGAAATCATTCGAATGAGAGCAATTGCAAAATAGCTTTTAGCATGTTTTCAACACGGTCTAAATATTGGATGGGTTTGGGTCAAACCTTTCAAAGGACAGGATCAGTTTTTCTCTCGTTTCTCATCCTCTCTGTGAGGTGAAACATTACAAAGCGGCGACGTGCTTGCTTCTCCTACAGCTGTCAGAGTCAAAGTTCATTGCCGAATGCAAAAAGATCTCGTCACATTTTCGTTTTCGGTCTTTCTTTCACTTGTTTCTGTTGTTGTCGTTTTCTACGTCGGTGACAGGTGCTATTTTAAGGACTATTTAAGCCCTGCGTCGCGTTTGGAAACTAAGTGGGCGGGAAAAGAGACAAGGGGGGTTATAAACGGGTTACGTAAGCCAAGATTACCCTATGTGACTGCTGCATTTGGGTCAAACAGTGATGGGTAATTCAGGTCATTTCTGACAGATGAAGAACACAGAAATCCTCATGGTGGGGGTTGTGAGCGAGATTTTATATTTATGAGTGGAAGAGGACCATGGAGGGAGCTGGAGAGAGCAACATATACTGAAGGCGCCTCAGCATAGTGTACACCTTGCTTCTTCACTTCTGTAACGACAGCTCATGTCCCTGTGCAAGCGCTCCTAAGGCTCTCAGCGCCAGGGGTTTGTGAGCCAATTCAGAGCTCTTTATGAGCCTTATGGGAGGGTTAAATGTTGTATTATTGTGGGTTGAATGCTTTTCCCAGACACCCTGCCCCAAAGAATGGGGGAACTATCTCCCACCTAGCTACAGCGCTGCTACCTATAGCTCGTTCAGCGACACTAAGAATTAAGTTGATGCAGTCCAAGATTTTGACTTTCTTTAAGAGCAACTACATTTTTGTACATTTTAAATATATACCTTACTTCAATATATATTTGGTTCTCTGCTCCAGCATTAATATTTAATTTGATTTATTTCACTCAACATGTGCATGTTAATCGTCATAGCGGCAAAACACTGGATGCATTATTCTTCCCAAGCCATAAAAGACCACAGTGTTGAACATGAATCTCGTCTTTTACCAACGGAACATTGTTTTACATATTGCACAATTCATGTCTGTACACACAAGCATCCCTGTGGGGGGCACTTTAATCTACAGTTCAAGGGGGGGGCCCCCCCATATGCAATAGAGAAGGAGACAGCGGACTCAAACAGGAGGGACTTGAAGAGAGACGGATGAGGCTTGATGCAAATAACTGAAGACTTAAATCAAAGCAGTCTTCAAATCAAACCTCTCTGAAGCCAACCCCCCCACCCCCCGCCAATCCACCACCGGCCCCGCCATGCCACTCTCCTCCGTCCGTCCACGGTGACAAGTGTGTGATGTGTGGAACACTTCCAATATACGGCTGTCTCTACCCCGTTGGCCGTGTAAAGTTTAATGAGCACCTTTTGTGGAGTGATATGAATAATGTATACATTAGGCTGCTTTAAGAGAGCTCGGCGCTGCATCTGTCTCCGGGACGGACAGCAGCTACGCGCCAAGGACCTCTGGAACGAAAGGCCTGCGGGGACAGAGGAAGAAGTAGGGTGAAAGGCTGCAGGGATCACAGAGATAAGAAAGGAGCTGAAGGTTAGGATATGTGTGGGCCTTCTTCAACGTGAGAAGAAGAAGGTTCCTGTTCCGTCACGTAACAGGAATCATCAGCAGGAAGCGCGCCCTCTGCCTTTCACTCCCCTATCACTCCATCTGCAGTGGTTCCTTGCTCTCTCTCTCTCTCTCTCTCGCTCTCTGAAACCTTTCCTCTACTCTTTTCTCCCGCTTACCGTCCAACGCTGTCTGCAGGGGCGCTCCCTCCCTCCTTGAGTGTCTGCATCAGCCCTGTTTTCCGACCGGCGACGGGAACATGCATTGACACGGAGAAGAGAGGGAATGTTTTGGTGAGGTTCTGGCGGCGCAGCAGGTGATATCAGCCCTGCTTCCTGCCCTTCTCCGGCGGAACCCGCACACGGCATCCATCTTTGATGTAGGAAGACGTTTGAGGGGGCGGCGTGGATGACAGCCTCATGGCTGCTCAACGGTGTGAGGAACAGAAAGATACAGAAAATAAAGACGAGAGCGAGGGAGACTGAAATAGTCTGCCTTGATGATAAGACATAAGTAACACAGTAGGAAGCTGACAGTTACACAAAGAAAAGAGAAAGTATTTTTCTACATAAATGTAATCTAATTATTTCTGAAGAGTGCTGAGCTATTCGACGTGAAGCACTTTAATTTAAATGGAAAATGATAACAATAGGGGGTTACCACTAATGGCGCCGGTGGACAGCTTTGAATGAGCGCAATGGAAAACAACATGAGGCCAGAGACACACCAAAGCTCTTAACCTCTTTGAACACAGAAGCACAGCAGCTCTCACTTTCCTCCGTCGTCACCACCTCCGGCTACCTCCACCTTCCAGGCCCGCCAACGCAGACACCTGTGTACACCACCCTCAGTACACCACCCTCAGCCAAGCACTTACCGGCAAAATTAGGAAAGTCTGCATATGATAGCTGTAGTAGCTTTACAACCCCACCCGGTGTACAACCCCACCCAGCATATGATAGCTGTAGTAGCTTTACAACCCCACCCGGTGTACAACCCCACCCAGCATATGATAGCTGTAGTAGCTTTACAACCCCACCCGGTTCAAACGCGTGGTGGGCCTCTATCTTCTCAGAGATCTCTCCCCTGTTGAATAAGCAATAGAGCCCCCCTCCCCTGCTCCCCTCCCCCTCCCCTTCACTTGTTCATGCCAAGCGGGCCGCGGCGACCTCACCCACCCTCACCTCCCCTTCCTCCCCCCTCCAACCCCCTTCTCCCCCCATAACCCCTGGCTTCATCTCTAGATATCGCACTCCCCCAACCC
>OLKM01001945.1:67286-94001 GCA_900291075.1 Melanogrammus aeglefinus
CAGATAGACCTGCTTCTGTCCCACCAGGGAACCTCCATCAGATAGACCTGCTCCTGTCCCACCAGGGAGCCTCCATCAGATAGACCTGCTCCTGTCCCACCAGGGAGCCTCCATCAGATAGACCTGCTCCTGTCTCACCAGGGAGCCTCCATGAGATAGACCTACTCTGGCCCTACCAGAGAGCCTCCATCAGATAGACCCCAGATCCCCCCACAATAAGCTTCTGCTTTCTGCTACCGCTGCACTTCTGTTCTTTGCCTCCACTACCACTACCACCTCCTCCACCTCCTCCACCTCCTCCTCCTCCTCCTCCAGCACCAGCAGCAGCACGGTCCTCATGTATCATATATCTTTGTTTTTCCTGAGTGGCTCTTTTCAGGGCTCCGGGTCAGGAGGTGAAATAAAGCAGACCCAGTTTTGAAACTGACAGGGTCTCCAAAGCCTGACCCCAGGGCAGCTCCTGACCCACCCCCGCCCGCACCCCCACCCAACGCCATGGCATGACAGAGGCCGTGTCCGACAAAGGTGCAGTTTGTTACGAGCTTCTGAGGAGTGGGGCTTGTGCGGGGGGGGTTATTCGGTGGTACTTTGACCCCCTAAGCCAGTCGAGATGAAAAGCCTTTCAATTTTTACCAGACAAGGAAGACCACTTCAGCGCTGAACACTGGTAAAGGCTTCAAAGCTCAGCACAAATTTTAATCAGAGCCGAATGACTGTATGCCGTGTTGTAGTGTGTGGTGTGTAGGGCTGTGGTGTGTAGTGCTGTAGTGTACGGTGTGGTAATGCTGTGGTGTGTGGTGTGTGGTCGCTAGCTCTCTGGTCTGAGGGCCAAAGTGGGGGGCCAGGGAGAGAAAAAGCGCTTTAACATATATTTGCTTCATGTGCCGTAGTCCCCTTGAAGACCCTGACTTCTGATGCTGTGGGGGGACGTCGCTCTTCCTGATAAAACCCAGCACTGGGTCATGTCCAGGGAGATGGAGCTGTTGGGTCCCCACCCCACCGTCTGAAACTACGCGAGGGAAAGCTGTTTTAAAGAACGCGTTCAACGTGAGGATTTAAGCAACCTAAAAACACCAAAGAGCATGCTGCGCCTCATGCCATTTACTAAATATGTTACCATATTTTTACTGAAGCCTGCTGAATATTTAAAGGCACGGCGATGCAGCCTAATGGCCCGGCCACGGATAAAGTATTCAGAGGTCAATTGTTTTATTAAGATTAATGAGGGAGAGCAGGAGGGGACGTCATATCTCTGCTGCTCCCGCTCTGCCCGCAGCACAGTGAAGCATATTAAAAAGAGTGAGTAAGGCGTCCACTTAGCTTATCTGTGTAAGTGGCTTATGGATGTGTTCTTTTGCCAGGACACTCACATTATTTTGATCACTTCATTTTTCATCAGCTCATAAACTTAAGAATCCCCTACAGAATCTCTCTTTCTAATATATATTGATAATATATATATACATTATATATTATCAATATATATAAGAGAGAGATATATAAATATAATATATATATCTCTCTCTAATATATATTGATTATATATATATATATATATATATATATATATATATATAAAAATATATATATCTCTCTCTAATATATATATATATATATATATATATATATATATATATATATATATATATATATATATATATATATATATATATATATATTAGAGAGAGATATATATATTTTATATTTTTGATAATATATATATATATATATAGATATTATCAATAGATATAATATATATTGATAATATATATATATATTATCAATATATATTAGAGAGAGATATATATATAAAATATATACCGTATATATATTTATGTGTGTGCGTGTGTATTTGTATGTGTGTATGTGAGCGCCTGAATGACCTATTCTTTCATCATTTAATATTCAGGCTTTATTTGAAGTAGTTCTAAGATGGGATCCGCTAACCACAAAGTAAACACAGGAGCGATGAAGCCGACATGAGCTCCACAGATGAGTGGCAGCCATCTCTGAGGAGCGGTTGTAGGTCAGGGGCCCGCTGCACCTCGAAGACCACCATACACGCACCTGAGACCGGAGAAGTATATGGAACATATGGTGCTGGGACCAGTGGGGTGAAAACTACTGAGACGGGGGAGGGGTGGTCATAATGACAGACCCCTCTCCCGACACACACACACATAAGCACTCACCCCAGGACCCCCAAAACTGATGGCATCGCTGGGATTGTTTTGACACTCCTGAGATGGCACTAATCCTGTACGAGCATCTGACCCCGTTGGGTACTGCACCACCTGGGCCACCCCCTCACACTGCAGCGGAAACAAATTAATCTACAATTAGGTCTTTGCTGTTTTATTTCAAGTAGCGACTGAAACTGTGTATTGTATTACATTTTATTCATCTGGGATATCTACCACGCTGAGAAGATAATGGAGAACAGCATCATTACATCTTGTGCGGGCCGGTAAACACACAGATGAAGATAACAGACAGATTTAGATAACAGACAGATTTAGATAATAGATAGATAATAGACAGATTTAGATAATATATAGATAGACAGATTTAGATAATAGACAGGTTGAGATAACAGATAGATAGACTGATTTAGATAACAGATAATAGATACATTTGTAATCACCACGACTAAACCACTGTCACAATAGTGACTTTCCAGGATCACCAACCACCAGAAGCATCACATCCCCCTGCCCTCAGAGGTTATTATTAAAGAACTAGGGACAATAGTTACCTCCAAGCCAAAGTTAAATGCAGTTAAATGCGGACACAAGAATTCAGGCAGACGGCCTCTGACGGACAGTTAGACATACTCCTCGCTGGACCAAAACGAAGCAGTCATAATGAGACATTGCTAAGGTGATGTTGTGTCTTTTGCGAAGAGTTTAAAAGAAATATAATAAATACAATTATTTAGAGACTATTAGTGAAGTAATCACTCCAGTAATGCACGTAGCGATACAATGTAAAAGGATTCCCTTCTGGTCGTGTTCTCTCCTTGTGAGGGAGCTTCTTACATCAGGCTAGCGTTTCTGAATTGGAGGACGGCAGAAGCTACAATACTTTGACTGGACGGCTGTGCGTCCACCAGGCCTGGAGCGTTACCCTGACCGTCCGCACCCTCCCTCCCGTCTCCCCTCCGCTGAAGGTTATCAACTGATTTATCAACTCACCGGGCGAGTAGCAGTACTCACAAGGGGATAGCACCGGTACGACATCTACCTCAGGTCCCGCAGGGACAGGTTGAGGTAGAGACGGCGGCGGTCGGAGATAAACACCTGAGATCAATGGCTTCTGGAAACACAGATGTGGCCGGATGGGGGCCCGGGGGGTCATTTCCATCGCCTTCATCTCCTCTTCATCTTGGCCCCCTCGGTCCTCCAGGCTGAGCCTCATGTGAGCGATGTGTCGTCCAATGGGTCGTCTTCCTCCGTCGTCCTCACAACACTATCACCTCCACCACCTATCACCCTAACACCTCCACCCCTAACACCTACACCCCCTTAACACCTCCACCCACTATCACCTCCACTCCACCCACCCTGTATGTGTGTGTGTGTGTGTGTGTGTGTGTGTGTGTGTGTGTGTGTGTGTGTGTGTGTGTGTGTGTGTGTGTGTGTGTGTGTGTGTGTGTGTGTGTGTGTGTGTGTGTGTGTGTGTCTTAGGGGGCTAGACCTGGCAGGTTCTTCCTCCTCAAAGTGTCATGCACAATAAAAGTGCAGTGAATTCAAAATGGCCTCAGGCCAAACCTTTGACCTCCAGCCCCGTCCTGCCAGACATCTGAGGGTCTCGGGGGGGGTCTGACGTTGGCTCTGATGGTGTGGAACTGGGGGGTCTGACGGTGGGAACGGACAGAAGAACTCTGGATCTATTCATCCTCTCTCTATAATTGATGATTATTGTTATTATTATTATGGTTATAATAGTCACCTGCCCGTCCCAACCAGTGAAACCCTGACACCAAAACTAAGTCGTTGTTCAACTATCGTCTCTATTCTACTGCACCTGGCTTCTTCTGATGTATAAATCGTTATCAACAGCCATGATGATGCTAATTTAGACTCTGTAATGAGTCCAGCTGTTAACTCTTTTCCAGCTGACCAGAGTATATAAAGAAAAACTCTTCTCCTGGCCAGACACAGGGTTGCATATAAACTCTTCTCCTGACCAGACACAGAGTATATCCACTC
This sequence comes from Melanogrammus aeglefinus, assembly GCA_900291075.1. NCBI lineage: Eukaryota > Metazoa > Chordata > Actinopteri > Gadiformes > Gadidae > Melanogrammus > Melanogrammus aeglefinus. The sequence continues at coordinate 71,498 of OLKM01001945.1, forward strand.
TCTGACCTACTATATCACTATATCACCCTGGACGGCATGAATAAAAAAACACTTTCTGAAACTCAACCCACAACAAAACCAAAACAAAGTTGTAGTTTTAGTCCGGCGGTGTCAAGTGGTGGATGAGACTGACAGACAGGGTGTGTGAAGGGATTCAGTTCCTCTGGAGTTGGAAGGGAGGGGGGGCTTTTAAGTTTGACATTTGGTCTATAGGTTCCTGTGGATCCAAATCCACCGATAACAACAACAGAACCACCATTATGTTATGGATGCCCTCCGGCCCCCCACTGGGGGGGCTTCAAAGAGTGGTCCCGGGGAGGCTGGGGGACGGAATCGATCCGCTCTCCCTGAATCGCCTATTGATAAGTGGACCTTCTGGATGAGCTTTAATGTCTCTTGCTTTGAAGATCCACCGGGGGGGGGGCGGGGGGGCCGGACTGGGCTCAAACTTAATGGTGCATCTTCTGTGTGCAGGTATCCTAGCAAGTTCACACACACGCACACACGCATGCACACACACACACACGCAAACACACACATGGACTTCAGTTACAAGATTCCTCCTGTTCTGGGCAAACTGCTTCCAGACTCCACGGAATACCACACATGTCCTCCCTCAATGATGTGTCCGCAGTTTAGACTTTAATGCATCACAGGTGTTGTTTGTAGATTCAGGAGGAGCAAACCAGCGTAATTATTCACCCTATTTATTTATTTATCTTCATCTGGCTCCTACATCGCCTCTAGAATGGAGGGAAACGTCAGGTGCTGTTACTGGAGGTACGGCCCCAACAAGCCGTACACCCTGACAGGCGCGCGACAGCCCTGTATGGCCGAGAGCATCGCCGTAAAGAGACATAAAGGGAGCGACATGCGGGACACACCAGCTCAGCTCCCATCCAGCCGCCCGTAAACCGCGTGCGTCAACAACAGCATGCTGGATATTATTTATCATATTCCCGAGCTACGTAGGTGTGTATGTGTGTGTGTGTGTGGGGGGTGGGGGTTGGGGGCAGGTAGGAAGCTGTAATTGCATGACAGTTTTCCCTTTTGGGGAGAAAATACCATTTCCCATTTGTGGCAGAGATAAAGTATGGGTTCCTGCTGTCGAAGAAAGTATATCTGTCCTCTAACTAGACAAGAGGGAGCTGGGAGAGGAGAGAGAGGAGAGATGGAGATAGACAGATGGAGACGGAGATATGAAAAGGGAGGCATAAATTGGGGGAAATGGAGCCAGGCCTAAATGTTGTCTGTACAGGTTCCCTGAGAGACAGTGCCGTGTCTCCGGAATACAAAGCAGCCCTCGCTTGTCAGTTTCCTGACTCGCGTCCGGGACCGCGGCTCCATGGCTGCTGGCTCCGCCCGGACACAGCTCGATGCCTGCTCTGTCTCCCCCCGAACCCCCCCACGCACACACACACTCTCTCAGAGGGTGAGGGCAGAACGCCTACGCGCACACACACAGACATCCGGTGTATACCGTACTTATGCATGGCACACACAACGACACACACACACACACACACACACACATGGAAACACACACATCGGCCCTCAGGTATGTTTGTGTTTGTGAGCATTTGTTCAGAATCAGGCTCCTGGCCTCCTATGGGACCCTCCCCCCCCCCCCCCCCCCCCCCCCCCCCTGGACTGTCACATGTCTGGATGCAGACCAGCACCCATCATGGGGGGCTGATCAGACGCACAGCAGAGGTAACCTCACACTTCACAGGCCAGCGTGCAACACTGTTGCTTATTATTATCAAATATATACTCACACACACACACACACACACAGACACACACACACTCAGGATCATGCACGTGCACTCGGGCACATACAAACAACACACAAACTCGCATTAATTTAGACTCGGCAACGCAAAGACACATACACTCTCACTTGAACACACTCATATACACACATGCACACCTGCTCATTTATATATAAACACGCACATGGACACACACATCCTCACACACTGCCAACATGCAAAACGCTTGATAGTAAACCTGTGATAAGGATTGCTGTTTGTGTTTCCCTCGATGTTGTTCCCAGTGATGATGACGACGTACATCAGTGTTTAAAAGAGGCTTGGCTGAGCGGATCGCTGTAACGCGCGGTGGAAGCTATAATCAAAGTAATTACTACACCACACAGGTGTTCGTCACCGCCTGCAGCCAGCAGACCGGCCCAGTGACAGAAAAATCACGGCAAACACAGAGGAGGAACCAGAGAGACAGATCAATCAGGACTCATTGGAGCTGCTTTATCATCACTGATCACAACACGCTCAAACAAACCCAGTCATATGCAGCCTTCTCCCCTCCTACCCCTGTTTCCCCTGCCAAAACTCTGCTCCTGCTTCTGAATGCTAAGTGAAGCCCATGAGTGTTCTGAAAATAAAGCACATCATGTTTTATCCTAAACAGCGTTAACTCCCTACTTAAGCCAACGCACACACACACACACACACACACACACACACACACACACACACACACACACACACACACACACACACACACACACACACACACACACACACACACACACACACACGTCGTGCGCTTGTGTTGCTGTGCACGGTACGTAAACAGCATGACGTGGAGGATTAGCTCTCGTGTGAAGCGTTCTTCCCCTCATTTGTGCTTCCAGGTGAAGACAGCTGATGTCTGCAGAGATGCCCTCTAATGAATCTGTCAAGCAGACATGAAACGACAGCCAATTGTTTTGGTATGGAAGAAGAAGGCTTATGATCTCAGCTAAAAGCTCCTGAAACACACACTCTCTCTCTCTCTCTCTCTCTCTCTCTCTCTCTCTCTCTCTCTCTCTCTCTCTCTCTCTCTCTCTCTCTCTTCTCTTCTCTCTCTCTCTCTCTCTCTCTCTCTCTCTCTCTCTCTCTCTCTCTCTCTCTCTCCTCTATCTCTTCTCATCTCTCATGTCGGAGGAGGAAGAAAAGAAAGAAGCTATATAGAGAAAGGGATGTATAGCAAGTGTGAGAGAGAGAGAGAGAAGAGAGAGAGAGAGAGAGAGAGAGAGAGAGAGAGAGAGAGAGAGAGAGAGAGAGAGAGAGAGAGAGAGAGAGAGAGAGAGAGAGAGAGAGAGCGAGAAGAAGAAGGTGCAATTACCAAGAGCGTAGTCTGAGGGATCAACTTCACTTCAAAGGGGCGGCCTAGCGTCTCGCTGCTCAGAGGCCTGAAGTAGCCGTGTTTTGAGACTAGGTAAACACGCAGCAGATCACAAGACTGTTAATAGTAGCCGCTTCTGAAGTGCTCCCCTCCTTGTGCCTCAGATCCTGCCGGGCGCAGCATACACACACGTGTGTGTGTGTGTGTGTGTGTGTGTGTGTGTGTGTGTGTGTGTGTGTGTGTGTGTGTGTGTGTGTGTGTGTGTGTGTGTGTGTGTGTGTGTGTGTGTGTGTGTGTGTGTGTGTGTGTGTGTGTGTGTGTGATTGTGAGTGTCATCTTCACATTAACGTTGTTCCTAAGTCTTTTCTGTAAATTGTGTAAATTGCGCGCAGAGAGGCGGCCATCGGACGGCCATCAGCTGGACCCCAACCCTAACCCTAACCCCAACTCTAACCCTATAGCTCTAACATGGAGATGAACCTGAAGACTCACAGATTGGGAATCGGTTATGAAATGCAAAATCGTGGGCTCATGTCACATTTCTGTCAATCTTATATCATAAATGTATTAAGCGCAGCTCAAGTCTCTTAAGAGTAATAAAAGGGTGTTTTATGGTTGCTCCTTAAGGCTGTAGGATATTGACGCTATAACAAGGATACTGTTATCCAACTGAATGTTACACGCAGGAGTGTAATATACTATATTGTTGTATATAGTATGTCATTAACATTAAACATTTATTCAAAAACACTGAACGTCCTAAACTAGGGGCCTGTTTTGGGCCGTGAATAAGTCCACTGTAGCGTGTTTGATCTGTCATCACTGGATAAATACGATAAGGACAGCAGCGAGTCCCCAGGAACCAGCGCTGGGCCCCGAGCTAAAGGGGATTAAATGAAGCTTAGCATTACATTGTTCAGAAGGGCCGGACGGCGTCATGGCCACAACGTGTCTGTACTTCTGAATCCACATCAGAGTGTTGACCCACTCTAAGGAACCAGAGATATCTCCCTGAAACACTTTGCAATGTCTAACTGAATGTCAAATCACCTTCCCCATTTAATCCGGTAGTCATATGGCAGTCGTGATTCGAAGGATTTATGCAGTTGTATTTTTATTGTGTAACCCTGCCCCTCTATCCCCTCTCAGTAAACATTTACTTTGTTGAAGTGCCCTCGAGCAGGGTTCCCTGGATGGATCCCAACCAGCACCCAGGGGGCTCCTCTGTGCTTCCTGTTGTCTGATATCTCTGCGTTTGGCAGGCGGAAAGGGAAAAAGCTATAGAAAGATCAATACAGATGGAGGTAAAGAAGCACACGTCTAGGACTATTTTCAGTCTCAGTCAAAGACTAAGCCACACAGTGTGACTTTGGACCTAACAAGTCTATGATTCATAATCCTAAATGTGTTTTCAGCTGCTTGCACAAAGGGTTAAACATAAAACAACACACATTCCCTGTGATGTATTCAGAACCGTCTCCTGGTGAGAAGAACGCCACAAATGCTGCCACCTGTTGGTCGGATAGGGGAACTACACCCAATTCGACTGCTATTCAGATCAAGTCAGTGTTACGGAGCAAGAAGGGCTCATGCGTGGCGTACAGTAGTGCGGGAAGGAAGGAGAGAAGAAGAGCAGTAAGAGGCTACTAAGGGAAGGCGGTGCGTGTCATGAACCGAGAGGAAGGGACTCCTGTGGGGGTAACCTTCCAGTCCGCCCCGGGCTCTGCGTGGCGTCTCCTCAGAGGTCGTTTGTTAAGCGAATCAGCCCCCCACCCACCCTCACCGCCACCCACCACCACCTCCAGGGGTCACTTCCACCCACCACCACCTCCACAATCGTGTGAAACTTAACTCTCCCCCACCGGTCTGTCCTTGAGCCGGTGAACTCCCACCCCCTGCCCCCCCCCCCCACCTCCATCCCCCGCGGCCCGGGAGTGACCCCCCCCCCCCCCCCCCCTCTCTTAGAGAGCAGTCTGCGGTGACTCCTCCTACCCCACGCCAGATGTTGGGCTTCAGCGCGTGATTTATCGCGGCGCTGAGATAAGGGTAAACAAACAGTCATCACGCTTTTAACTGCAAACACTGCCTTTCTCTACCCAGGCTTATCACAGGTCAGAGCACACAAAGTTAGCCCTTACTCCCCCAGGAGTGGGGGAGAGGGGGGAGGGGGACGGGGGGAGGGATGCTGCTGCTTGTGTGTCCTGTCTTTGTGCGAGCGTCTACATGTGTGTGCGTGGGTATCTGTGTCTGTCGTAGTGTGTTTGTACACCTGCGTTTAAATGTCTGCTGGTGAGGAAAGACGTGAAAAATGCTTTGGGTGTGCATCAAGTTTAGGTGTGTGTGTGTGTGTGTTTGTGCGTCAAGTTTGCTTGTGTGTGTGTGTGTGTGTGTGTGTGTGTGTGTGTGTGTGTGTGTGTGTGTGTGTGTGTGTGTGTGTGTGTGTGTGTGTGTGTGTGTGTGTGTGTGTGTGTGTGTGTGTGTGTGCGTCACGAAAACACACACCAATCCCTGCACTGCTTTAGGGTTGACCAATCAGCCGACATGTACACATGCCAAGACCCATCACACTGGTCAGACAGAAGAAGGAACACACACATTGACACACACACACACACACAGACGCTCGTCCCCGACACACCGGACCCCAGCCTGGGCCTGCAGGAATGTTCTCTCTTGGAAGAGGACGACGGCCATTAGCTGGACGTCCACACAACAAACTCATTGTGATGAGACCCAGGGAATGTTTGCTGACACACGTTCTCTCTCTCTCTCTCTCTCTCTCTCTCTCTCTCTCTCTCTCTCTCTCTCTCTCTCTCTCTCTCTCTTCTCTCTCTCTCTCTCTCTCTCTCTCTCTCTCTCTCTCTCTCTCTCTCTCTCTCTCTCTCTCTCTCTCTCTCTCTCTCTCTCTCTCTCTCTCTCTCTCTCTCTCTCTCTCTCTCTCTCTCTCTCTCAGGCGGGGGGAATATAAATCCTGGCCGTTATCTCCTGCAGCTCCGACACTGGTTGTTGTTGTTTTGTTTTGTTTGTTTTCTCCAACTGTCCGATTGGTCCACTGATCTCTTCTGCATTCTTTATCAGGGTGTGTGTGTGTGGGGGGGGGGGGGGTGGATAAGAACACACAGGAAGTGCTTCTGTCACTGTGGTCAATGTTTCTAACAGAGAAACAGAGGAAGACATGCTTATCTACGTTGTGTGTGTATGTGTGTGTCTGTTTGTGTGTCATCCACGTCCATTATGGCGTACATGGTGAGTAGTGAGAATTAACCAAACTACCCTAAATTCAGCCCGCACTCGCGTCGTAATTGCAGCCATAATAAAACAGATGCATATTGCTTCAGGAAACGAATCCTCCATTATTGGAAGTCGCCACATTTGGAGGAGAAGGTATAATCCATAATCTGTTGTTTGAACTAACATCAGACCAACAATGCTGGATCAAGCCTGAGCCATGTTTTGTATCTGTAACACTCATGTCTTTATGTACATTTATTATGAATTGCGGACATAAATAAAGAAGTTAAGATGTGTGTATGTGTGTGGTTATGCGTGTATCTGTGTGTACCTGTGTGTGCCTGTGTGTCTGTGTGCGTTTGTGTTTGTCTGTGTCTGTATGCATGTTCCCTGTGTGTGTTGTGTGTGTGTGCACATGTGTGTGTTTGTGTGCGTCTGTGTGTGCACGTGCGTGCGTATGCGCGTGTGTACGCGCATATGTGTGTGTGAGTGTGCATGAGGTGTGTATGTGTATGTGTGTGCGTGTGCGTGCACACGGGAGGGAGGTGATAAAAGACGATATTCCTCGCGGAGGATCAATACTTGTTATTCAGACCTGCATGTGTCCCAGTGCTGAAATCACTGCCACTGTCCTAGGAGTGTGCTGGTGGTATTGATTTTAATTTATTTTTAACTTACTGATGGACACGGGACATGTCATGAGAGAAAGGCATTGGTCAAATAATTACCAACATCTATCCATTAATTGGAAGGCGAAGGATAGAGAACGCTCAATATTCATTACGGCCAGCAAAGACGTTGCAGAGCTGCTACCAAATACTGTCCTGACAATCACCAAGGAACTCATTAAACCCAGCTTCCCCTTCTCCTCTCTTTCCTGGTACTCAGGTAGTCACAATACCTCCCCCTCTCACCTCGTTCACAGAGCCTGGAGCTCAGCATCATTACCCCGTTGTTGAGTCATCCCAAACCTTTATCTACCTGGCGTTGTGATCTAAGAGAACATTTTCACACAGGGACAACAGGGCCTGATGTGACCTGGAATCTGTTAACTAAAATGACAGCCATTCACCCAAACCCAGCAGGTCAAACGTGTGATGGAGGAAGATCAAATGAACTCATTTAATTATCTCACAGGGCGGTACATGGAATCACAGGGACCTCCTGACCCCCGCAGAACCAGGACCACTGGACCATGCCGAGGATGGAGGGTCTGTCGGCTGCAACAGCATCAGCAGTAACACACCACCTATTACACACACACACACACACACACACACACACACACACACACACACACACACACACACACACACACACACGTAGACAGGCCCCTGCTGTGCAGCGGGCGGGCCTGGTCATGCCCCGGCCTGTGGCATCGGCGTAGAACATACATGTGTGTGTGTGTGTGTGTGTGTGTGTGTGTGTGTGTGTGTGTGTGTGTGTGTGTGTGTGTGTGTGTGTGTGTGTGTGTGTGTGTGTGTGTGTGTGTGTGTGTGTGTGTGTGTGTGTGTGTGTGTGTGTGTGTGTGTGTGTGTGTAAATGTGTTTGTGTGTGTGTGTGTGTGTGTGTGTGTGTGTGTGTGTGTGTGTGTATGGTGTGTGTGTGTGTGTGTGTGTATGTGTGTGTGTGTTTGTGTGTGTGTGTGTGGTGTTGTGTGTGTGTGTGTGTGTGTGTGTGTGTGTGTGTGTGTGTGTGTGTGTGTGTGTGTGTGTGTGTGTGTGTGTGTGTGTGTGTGTGTGTGTGTGTGTGTGTGTGTGTGTGTGTGTGTGTGTGTGTGTGTGTGTTTGTAGGTGTGTATGTTTATATGTGTGTAGAGGTTAGTAGGTGTGCATGTGTGACCTTCCAAAGTTCAAAGACTGCATCTGGTAATAAAAAAATGAAAATGAGCGAAGTGGACATTACTTTGTTGGTAATAAACGATAAACACAATCTGCAGCCGGCGTATAAAAGGATTTAAAGATGTTCTGATCCAAAATTGTTGTCTTGAGGCCTCCATCCCTCCTCCCTCTTCCCTCCCCCCCTCCTGCTGTCTCTCATTTGGGGTTTGGGGTTTGAATAATGAGATGCAAGCAAAATAAAACAAGTTTGGCTGGATCTACCTGAGGTGAACCGAACCATTGACATCACTCACCTGCGGCCTCACGTCTTCTCTCACCCCTCCTCCCCCACCCCCGCCCCCCTCATCTGGTGACACTCCGGAAGAGCCAAGGTCGCGGTGACCTCATAAGCACGCAATGATGCGCTCGGTTCAAAACGCAATAAAGAGCGGCTTCACAGAACCATAAAGACGGGGCTGCGTCTCAGAAGTGTCGGGGAAGCCATGCAGAGCACAAATAAGACTCCCCCTCTCTCTCTCTGGCTGTCACTCGCCCTCTCTCATCTCCGGGGCATCATCGCTTGCTCAACTTAACACCTGCTGAATATTGCATTAAATGGATATGTGTTGAAAGGCAGGGAGAGTTCCCACTGATTCGAGAACCCTGGGTTCTACCGCAGTGCTGCGCAAGGTAATGATCAATTATTTGTTCCCCAGACAAGCTTGTGTCACATGCATCTCTACCCTAACAGATATAGGAGGTATAGAATACCATGCTTCAAACAGGGGCCATGCTGGCACTTCACTTGCGGCTCGTATAAAGCAAGGAAGTGATGCAGTACGACAGCCGGGTCCACGGTGTCAGTAGATGATGAGGCTGAAGCACCGAGCATCCTTTAAGGTGCAGACTATTGTTGAGCGGTGAAAGGTATTTTCTTTGAGATGGCTCTAGCGCTGTATGTACAGCCTATTCGTTAGCAGTAGCAGTCACCAAAAGAAAGGAAGAGAGAAAGCACCGTGGTGTTTTCCATAACTCATTGATAACCAACACATGAGTGGACGCTGAACTCCAGCACAAGGCACACCAAATGCAACATTCCACGTGCTCCGGCTTCAGGGTAAGGTCTCAATTGTCTCAAAACGTCTCAATTGTGTTTTGCTGATAGAAAATCTGCAAAATGTTTTAAGGTTTTCCCTTTTCCACATCTCCATCCATCTGCCTCATACTGGAGATGGAGGAAGAGGTGGAGGGAGTCTTAACTGGCCTCCCCGTGGAGGTGGAGGAAGGGCTGGAGGAGGGAGTCTAAAACTGGCCTCATGGTGGAGGTGGAGGAGGAGGAGCAGGAGGTGGAGTAGGGGATGGAGGAGGGAGTCTGAACTGGCCTCCTAGTGGAGGTGGAGGAGGAGGAGCAGGAGGTGGAGTAGGGGATGGAGGAGGGAGTCTGAACTGGCCTCATAATGGAGGTGGAGGAGGAGGTGGAGGAGGAGGTGGAGGAGTGAGTCTAAACGCACCATCAGCACAGGCTTTGGCTGGCGTAACATGGGTATAATGTTCCAAATTCTCTCCAGCTGGAGTGGGGAGCCCCCCTGCTCCAGCCCCCCTCCCCACCACTCCACACCACTCCCTTCACGTTTTACCAATTCCTAAATCACACAAAAAAGGACACCCTCGATTCTTCTATGGACACCCCCTCTTTCCCTTCCCCCCCCCCCCCCCCCCCCCCATCAATCCATCCATTCGCTCCTTGTCTTCCATGTTAGTCCCACCTCTGTTTGTTCAAACTGTCGGCCGTCAGGAGAAACGGTGTCTGGGATGTGGAGCACGAGGCGAGTATACAGGGAGGGAGGGGGGGGGGGAGGGAGGGAGGGAGGGAGGGAGAGAAGGGGGGACGGGAGAGAATGAAACACAGGGGAGAAGTGGGAGTCTGGACGGGGGGGGGGGAGGCAGAGTGGGTGTAGGAGGGAGAGAATTGGAAATGGAGAGAGAGGGAGAAAAAATAAAAGGAGTGAGGGAGGGGGGGGGGAGATGCTGGGGCAGGTGCAAGCCGTGCGCATACAAGGTGGCGATTAGGGGGGAAAGTGGCCCTGTGTGAGGCAGCAGGAACATCTGTGCCTATTACCACAGTACACAAAAGACGAGGTTGAGAGCGGGGGAGAGAGCGGGGGAGAGAGCGGGGGAGAGACCGGGGGCTCTAACATGAGCAGGCCTCACCAAACACCACAGGCTGAATCGCCTGGCCCAATTTGAGGCTTTCAGCGCTGCTTGTCATTAGCATTTGAAAAAGCCGGGCAGGAGCTCTCTCAGTGAGGAACTCATTCTGTTGGAGTGAGAGAGTGACTTAGGGGTGGGTGGAGGAGGTGGAACCCCCTGCCCTCTGTGACTTAAGGACCTTGCTGCTGCCTGGCAGGACGGAATATCTAAATGATCAGAAGGGATAGAAAAACATGAAAATTCACGAGAAAAATGTATGATTCTGTTGATACAAAATTCAGCGTTGTATTCTTGATTCTATTTATATAGTACAGCGTTATATAAAAGAGCTGATGTTATATCAGACATGATGCATATGATTCTATTGATACAGGATGCAGTATTATATACGTGATTCTATTGATATAGTAGAATACAGCGTTCTACACACACACTGATGTCACATGGCGTGCAACATGACATTATGTATTGTTCTATTGATTTAGAGTGCAGTTTTCTATACGTGGTTCTATTGATATATAGTACAGTGTTCTATACACACACTGATGTCATATGGCATGCAACATGACATCCCAGAGGGAGAAGGGAACTTACAGGGGAACATTAGTGGTACGGATGTGGCACTCTGGAACCAAAGCCCCCTGTGGTTGTTTGTGTGTGCTCTTGCATATCCAGGGATGGAGAATGAGTGTTAAATTAGACTTGAACACTTTGAATAACCGCCTTTCAAAGTGTGTCAACCGGCTCCTGAAACAAGCTAATGGACAGAGAAGCGTGGAGGATAAAGGTTGCCTTGGCGAGCTCTGCATCAAACCTTTATACTGGGTTGCACTCTTTCTGAAAAGAGGCGACTTGGGAAGGAAATATATGACTTATTCAAATGCCACAAGGCATATATCTGTTTGCTTAAATATTCCAATACATTCCGAGACAGTAAGTGCCTTGCTGCGGTGAATTATAGATGATAAATCAGAATGCTGAGTTATTAGTTATGGCATCATGGGGCACTGTCTGAGTCAATACGTCCCTCTCAGAGAAAGGTATCATTTGAGAGAAGGGTCAGAGTATCCCATCCCTGCTCTGATGGCAGCGGCTTCAGTCCTAATCTGGAGTTAAACTCATGCATGATGCATGCAGAGTTTAAGCAGAAGTGAAAGTGGACCAGTTATGTCCGGGGTTGCTGTACATGTCATCGGACATTTGTACACATATTTGATCATTTTAACTGACAGCAATCTGCCATCTAGCACCTTGGACATCCACTATGTCACAACTCTGCTGTTAATAGCTTCTCAGACCACTAGCCCGACCATCACCCTGTGTGTTGTGCTTTATCTCTCTAAAAGCTCTTTTTGGAGGAATTACTTTCTCTCCCGCCACAAGGCCAGTGGCCAATCACCCCCTCTGCTGGATCCGTGAACAACCCACTGTGGGGAGGAGACATGACACATCTCCTGCAGCCCAAGGAGAAACAGACAGGCTCTGACTGCACGGATACACACACAAAATATCTCTTAAAACGAGTGCCAAATCCTCCCTTCACCTCACAATCGTTAAAGGAAAAGTGTTTAAATCTATTTAAACCTTATTTGTAAACCTTTATTGGTATCCTCGAACAGCTGTCTTGTTTTACACGAGATATCTTCTCATTAATAAAAGATGTAAAACTCTGCGGCTACAAATTATTTACAGTTCCCTGTTAAATGCCCCAAAAATATTGTTGATGCCGACCAAAACCAAAGTGTCCTCCGTTAAGGTGGAGAGAAGATGACGCCGCTCTGTTAATTACAAACCTTCACACTGCCAGTGGAAGGGAGGTAAAGAGAGATGCACTTAATCCAACATATCCTCTAGATCTGCTGTAATATCTCCAGTGCTTAATCACCGCCCGCACATCTTATCACCCTTGCGTGAAATAAACGACTGCAAGAAAAGGAACATGGCAATCTGCAGGAGGCAGTAATGCATGGGATGCTCCGAGATACAACAATGTATTATGCATGTGGAGAAAGCAATTTGGTCTATCTGATGAAATCCTGCGTTAGGTAACGTTAAAGCGTGAGGACTTTAAAAGGTGAGACTCCACTGCGCTTGGACCGCACGCGGTGAAACAGATAGCTCTGCATTTCCACTTAGTTTCAGAGCAGCATTTTATGATCTAAACAATTTAATGGGCCTTGTCCGTGAAGCAAATACGGTCAGACATCCAAGCAATCGCTTCTGATCAATATCACCGCGTTTTTTGTAGAAAAGCCCTCTCTCTCCATTTCAATAATTGCCCTGAAAGGCTCTCAGCCCCAGTGCATGAATGTTTGATGTGTGCCACTGGATGATGCGTGCTGCTGCCGCCCAGGCCGGAGACGCCGGCCATCTGAAGGTCATCAGAAACGTCAGACAATACCCACAGGAAGAATCACAGGAAGTCACGTATGAAACGAGTGTCTGTCAGCGAATACACACGTTCACGAAGATAAACGGAATCCAACCACGGCAGGGGGACAGTATGGGTTTATTAGAGAAGCAGTCGGAGTCCTGAATTTGTCCTATATATCGACAAAGATACCCCCAGGCTGCTTCTCTGTACAGTGGAGATACTGTGAGATACAGTGGAGATACTGTGAGGAACAGTGGAGATACTGTGAGATACAGTAGAGGTACTGTGAGAAACAGTGGAGATACTGTGAGATACAGTAGAGGTACTGTGAGAAACAGTGGAGATACTGTATATATGTGCTTTGGTGCATGCTGCACCTGCAATCATTTCTTTGCTCAATAAAAGCTTCTCTTACTGATAGAAACACCATTAACATGAAAGTCCTCACCTTCCGGCATATAATAATCACTGCATGGTAGAGCAAGCCAAACAACCACTAGCTCCCATCCTTTGCCTGATGTGCACATTAAAGTGATGTTGTTGTATTAGTGACATCCATGGATGAAGCAGAAAAACAGGCTTAATTGTTTAATATAAGCTGAGAGGATTCTATCGACTTTCTCCTTTCTCCTCATCGGCTCCCATGATGAAAACATATCTTCCTACACCTCTCTGCCCTAAGATGCCTTTCCAACGTTTCAGGATATTGTGTGTGTGTGTGTGTGTGTGTGTGTGTGTGTGTGTGTGTGTGTGTGTGTGTGTGTGTGTGTGTGTGTGTGTGTGTGTGTGTGTGTGTGTGTGTGTGTGCATGTCCATATGTTTGTGTTTGTGTCTATGTATGTGCGTGCGTGCGCAAGTGTATGTGTATGTGTGTGTGTGTGTGTCGTATGTGTGTGTGTGTGTGTGTGTGTGTGTGTGTGTGTGTGTGTGTGCGTGTGTGCGTGTGTTGAGCATCACTGAATACTCATGTGCCTGTGCGTGTCCATCAGTGCACGTGAGTCCATGCACTGCCTCACGTGCACATGTCAAAGTGAATGTTGTGTGTAGGTGTGTGTGCCGCACTGCGCACATTGCATGACATGTCGGTGTGTGTGTGTGTTTTGAGGTTCATTCAGGACTTATATCGATATAAAGTGGGCTTAATCCTTTCACTCTGATGGCTCCGGTGACAGAGGCAAACCATCAGATAAGAGGTCATTGAACTGCGGCAGACACCCCTTCATTCAGAATAGATGGGGTGCACCTGGAGTGCACCCCACTGTGTGTCCCATTGCTCCGCTCATAATGAAAATATAATGTGTTTGGGGTAGCGGTGGAGCCTGAGACTACCGCTAGTGTTGACAATACATAAATAATTCTCTCAATTTGTTCCTGGCGATAGAACAAGCAGGACAATACATTTTCAGCGACCGAGGCGAACACATGCCCTTTCAAACACTTTAGAGAATTACTTCTGTTCATCGTTGCTCAGCTGGTTTTCATTTTGTGGAACTTGAAGCAGCCGAATGTTGTGCAGCAGTGTTATATTTACTGAAAACACGGCGGGGAATATCAAAGTATTCAACATATTCTCCCTAAGAAGTAACACACACGGAGCTCAGGCCTGTGTCAGACGATGCAGATGCTGACTTCCTCTCTGCTCCACACACACAACGATTCCTCTTGCTTGGCTAGTCATGTAGGATGAAAGGTGGTCGCATATCTCTGCAGAGATCCTTTAAAACCAACTCCACGTCTCCACAGAATCGACTCTGGCTCCGTTCCCCCCTGCGCTGCCACGGAGCCACATGAAGGGGGACATGTTTGATTGAGTCGCAGCTGAAACATGCTAATGCCGTGATTTGGTTTTCATCGGGAGGCTCTCCCTCTCTCCGGGGCTGTGGCACATCATTTGATTTTTGCATGCATGGCGGTGCTCTGCGTGGAGCCGTCACAACATGTGTTTTTGTCTGCTGATGCCTGAACAGCCCTCCTCTCCTCGGCGTAATCATCTGGGGACGGCAGTTGATGTTTATTTTGGCAGAAATCCCATCATGGATTCAAACCAATTTCTTCTCCCTCCGAACTCCTGGTGTAGCGGGCCGGCATGTTATTGGGTGAGGCGACGGAAACACAACGCACACCAGTAAGGTACACACACACACGCACACACACACACACCTGTAAAGTACGCACACGCAAATGGTATGGTACACACGCGCAGATCGTAAGGTACACACACACACACACCTGTAAGGTACACACACACCAGTAAGGTACACACACACCTTTGAGTTAAGGTACACACACGTAGAACTGTAAGGTTCACACACACACACACCTGTAAGGTGCGCACATGCAGAAGGTAAGGTACACACAAGCAGACAGTAAGGTACGCACGCACAGACCCATAACGTAAGCACACGTTGACCAGAAGGTGTTCACACACAGACCCGTTATAAACGCACGCACAGACCATAACGTACACACACGCGAGCGTAAGGTACACACACGCACACTCGTCAGTCGTTTCCAATAAACTAATTGCCGTACATTTCCACTATATTTTCCTTTCTCTTTCTTCTCCCCCCCCCCCCCCCCCCCCCCCATGGCCTCTTTAATCGGGGCTGTTAAATACCTGGCCTATTAAAGCAACCAGCACTTTTAATGACAGCATGTTTGGGCCGCACAAAGAGAACACTCTCCACTTCGCCTTTTCTCTATTTAAATTCAATTACCACTCAGTGCCATTCAGACAGCCAGGGAGAACGGTAATGAGAGGAAGGAGGAAGAGGCAAAATAATCTTTTGTTCAGTGATTGTTCTTCCGGACTGGCAAAATAATGGGGCGTGGGGGTGGGAGGGGGGTGGGGGTATCTCTCATGCTGTACAGTATAATCAGGTGTAGGCAGGATGGTGCTGGTGGAGCTGCTGCTAGAGAGATATCTCCGTGGAGATCAAGGTCAAAACAACTCAAAGGAAGGTGGAGAATCCAGCTTCAAAAACACTGGCAGCCACCTGAACCGTATTGATCTAGTTCCTCTTACCCAGCGTGCACCACCACCACCAGCGGCTCCCAAAGTCATCTTCTGTGATAGACTCCGGTAGAAATGCATTATTTTGCTGTCATAGGCACTACAATAGATCACGGTTAGGAACATGCAACACTTGAGCACAGGATGGAGCAAGCAATCTCAGCGGCCATCGCAAGCCCCATTTTGAACGAGTGAAAAAAGAACGGGAGAGTGACTTCTGCTTTGAAACACTCCTTAAAGTGCTTTTCTCTCCCTCTTTCTCTCACGCTGCAAGAAGCGGAGCTTACATCAGTCACAAAACTCATGAATAGGACATCGCCACAATCTCCAACTGAATTCCACCAAGTAGCGCTGGAACAAAGTAGAATATACTGAAACATTTAATTCCCAACACTAGCCTTATAAACCTGCAGCCTTCCGAAAGGAGAAAAAGAAAGGTTTTCTGCTGAGTGCGGAACCTTTACCATGAGGTGTGAGGGGAGATAAATGCTTTGTTTCACAGTCTTGACACGAGTCGCCCATAAAAAAAACCAACAAACAAGAAACCCCCTGCCTTCCACATGCAATCACTCCGAGGAAACTTTACACAGCAGATCAATAACAATGCCTTTAACTGGCTCCTCTCTGAGCAGCGAGACGAAATGGGAGCCAAGTGGCCTTTTGCAGGCATGAAAACAGAGACTTGCTTATTCCTTTGATTTATGCCCTTGGAAGAAGGCACACATTCCTACCAAAGAGTCTAACTATCTGATTGAAGTGCTGGATGTTAAACATAATTATTATCCTTCTTTCACAAAGAGTCAGGCATCAAAGTGGATGAGGCGGGCGTTAGTGAATAGATAGCTCTCGATAGGGTTTGCCTTTGTTCCTTTTTTTTTCAGCTCCTCGAAAACTGGTTTATCTCATCTGCTGACAGAGGGTATAAAATGTATAAAAGGTATAAAAGATAGCGATCCAGCGGAGACTGGTATGGCTGTATCCTGTGTGTCGGATGTGTCATGAACCTTTCTATAAAAACAATAGTAGTTGTGTTTTCCGTCCAGTCTTCTCCATGATGTCTCCGCCCGTACATCTGCTTGGTGTCTGACTGCTGGTTGTGTTCAGACGTCCGCTGATGGACTCCCACCTCCCTGCTTTATTCTGAGCACAAATCCCTGGTTTATTACCCAGGCTACCGGCCCAGGTCCTGACCCCAACTTCCCACTGCCATTGCCCCTCCGTGTTTAATGCTTGGCTTACACCACCACTACCTCCACCACCCCGACACCCACCTCAACCTCCCAAACCACCACCTCCACCTCCCCAACCACCACCTCTACCTCCACCTCCCAAACCTGTCCTGTATGGTCGTAATACACCTGCTGTGATGTTATTCCTAAATGCAGTGTTGCATTATGGGATTTGAACCAAGAGGCCAAGGACCTGAAAAATGATCAAAGTCGAATGTGCTAGTCCATGATGCACTCCTGTTCTAAAGGGAGATTGGGGGTGTGGAGCACATCGTATGTCTCTCTGTTTGTAATGGCTAAAATCAGAACGATATTTCGGAGCATGTTAAAAGATTTTTTTTGTACAATTCTCCTTTGAGGATTCAAATATATAAATCTTGTGGACTTTGCTGATTGTGTGGTGTGTGTGTGTGTGTGTGTGTGTGTGTGTGTGTGTGTGTGTTGTGTGTGTGTGTGTGTGTGTGTGTGTTGTGTGTGTGTGTGTGTGTGTGTGTGTGTGTGTGTGTGGTTGTGTGTGTGTGTGTGTGTTGTGTGTTGTATGTTGCAGTAAATACCATAAATCAATACCATTGTTTTCTTTTGTATCGATAACCTTGACTGTATTGTGCAAGGAGCAATTTCAAAAAAGGCACAGCTATTAAAACTTTAACAGTCATTAATGGCTATCTGTTAGGAAGATATTGATTTTGTCAATTTGTCAAAGTCAAGTATGAATAGTGACTATGAGCCCCACTATTCTTCATTATTTACCAGCAGTTTATTTATTGACTTAGGACTTAAATCATTATTGAGGTTGTTCTCTAATCAAAGTCACCTCATTCAGAATCAGAACATTGTAGAAGAACACTCTTTTTGCCCAGGGCGAGCCACTTATGCTGCTAATTAGACATGTTAATCAAGCTGAAACCAGGGAGGAATTAATCATCTGCCATTTAACAGCTATCTATGATATGAATTAAGGGTTTGGATCCTTTAAAATATTTCCGTCTGTAATCTGTTAATAATGGACTACGGTTGCCAAGACGTATCGAACAAACTGCATATCCAAACGCACTAAAAGACGCAAAAGCTGCAACACTATTACAAAAGCTAAAATACAACTGCAAATGGCACAACACCAACACAGAAGCTCCAATACAACAGCAAATGTCCCAACAAGAATTCAAAAAGCTACACTACAATGGCAAACACCACATCACAAATACAAAAGCTGCAATACAACTGCAAACGCCACAACACAAATGCAACAATTCAACGGAAGTGAGCGTCAAAGGATTTGGACGTAGAAACGAAGAGACGGATATGCCGGCTCAGAATGTGAAGGGTGAAGCCTGATCAATAACTAGGTTGTCCCTCTTACGTTACTTCACTAGTCCATGCGTATCGGCCTCAACCAAGTTTAGATGTTTTTGACACACAAACTGCAGAATGCTATTTCTAAATGCAGGTTGAATCCACAAAAGGACAATACATTGTAATCTGAAATAAAACTTCCCAAACGGGCAGGAACTTTGTGGTAGTGGGTTAGTTTCATGTCAACATCCTTGTGTTGTGATGCATTTGTGTTGTCTTCTCGGGCAACGTTGTTTACTGACCCAGAAAACCAAGAGGTCAGGACTCTGAGCCTAGCAGAGAAAAAAGCATTCTCTAAACGAAGTGGAGCCATTAGTTACACTGGAGGACTGAATACAGAAATCTTTATTAACACAGAAACCTACCTGGCCCTCACACATACCTCTAGGGTTACTTTGGAGCACTGCAGGGGGAACTCAGTTAATTCAAAAAACGTCCTGTAACATGCAGGTTTTTTAACATGCAATCCACAAAACGTTGTTATGAATGTGTTCCCGTGAAATCTGCTGAGTGTAGTTTCTCATTGATTTGGTTTCCTCTTGTAACCCTTTGCCTTTTGGCTCTGTGTGTAGATAGCGGCCCGGTAAGGAGTGGACAGGTAGAGTGACAGGAACAGGAAACAGAGAGGCCGGCCTGTCGGCAGGAGCCTCTGGTCCACGGCCAAACTCTGACAGGACACAATGACAACTATCTCTACACAGACATGCCTCCGCTGCCAGCCAAGCACAGCCTGGTGCCAAGGCTCTCATCAGCTGTACAACTTAGACTCAGCCAATCAATAGGGCCTGCCTTACTTTCATCCTCCACTTCTCTTTCTAACTCTCTCACATACACACACACACACACACACACACACACACACACACACACACACACACACACACACACACACACACACACACACACACACACACACACACACACACACACACACACACACACACACACACACACACGCGCGCGCGCGCGCACACACACACACTCACGCACACACGGACACAAGCACACACACACACAAGCACACAGACACACACACACACACTCACACACTCACACCCTTTCCCTCAGCCAGACAGGTATTATAAGCCAGTATTATCAGGTCTTCCGAGGAGATGGATGAGAAGTGGATTTGAAACGTCCAATAGGATCTGCCTCTCCTCCAGCCCAGCTGCATGTGCAGACAGAATCTGATTGGCCCAAATCCGTCCTTGCCGAGAAATATCTCCCCTAAAAAAAATCGATCATCATCTCTCTAGCTAAAAGGCAACAAGAGAGAGACCTTCAAGAGATACCATGAAAAAGACATGGCGAAACAGAGGGAAAGAAAGAAAGAATGCCAAACCTTTATCTACCAAAATTACATCCATTCATCAGGTAGCAGACAATACCTGTCCCCCCCCCCCTCACTGACACGCCAAAACAACCACCCACACACCAACTAGTTCTATTACACATACACACACACACACACACTGGCTACACACACACACACACACACACACACACACACACACACACACACACACACACACACACACACACACACACACACACACACACACACACACACACACACACACACACACAGACGGACTGAGAGGCAGAGCTCTCAGGACATAGTTAAAATCATTAAGAGGAAGCGATCGCCGAAGGTCAGGAGAGGACGTTCATTAAAAGAGTGGAGCTCGGAAGCTCGGGCTAATTGAAATCATACACGCTAAGATAACGAAAGAGAAAAGAAAAAAAAAGTTCTGTTTGACCGGGTTTAGAAGTGCGGTCATTACGGAGTTATCTTAGTAAACAGCCGAGAAAAGTGGTGATTCTTGACCTGGAGGGGCGGGGAAGAGAGGAGAGAATAAAAGAGGAGACAATTGAATCGGCGACACAAATGTCTGATTCCATTCTGCATTCAGGGAAAGAAAAACAGGCCGTCTGAGAGAGGGGTGAGATGGCAGGTGTCTTCTGTTTTTATAAGAGTAATAAGTGAGGATCTGGGAGTTGACTGTTCTGTTCTGGAGGCTCTAGAGTCTAGATACACGGGAACGTCGTGGTTCATATGGATGTCAGCGCCAGAGGAACTGTTGAAGGAACGGAGCATTGAACACATTCTCTCTCTCTCTCTCTCTCTCTCTCTCTCTCTCTCTCTCTCTCTCTCTCTCTCTCTCTCTCTCTCTCTTCTCTCTCTCTCTCTCTCTCTCTCTCTCTCTCTCTCTCTCTCTCTCTCTCTCTCTCTCTCTCTCTCTCTCTCTCTCTTTAATCTCCCAGAGCTCGGCATGCCTTCAACACGACGACGCTGAACACAGGAGCCCCTTATTGGCTCAGCAGGTGAACCCGCAATTAATCCCTGACAAAGTTCCCTCAGCGTCAGAGGTGTTCTTTCACACTTTCTGACAATCACAATATAATGTTTGACTTGTGCGCCATGGAAAACTTTTAATGGAGTTGGTTGTGCAATCAAGCCGACCGGGGGAGCCGTGTGAACTCTGACTCCTGTATTGATCCTATCCAATATGTTTACGGGCTGAGGTCACCACAATCCCTTTTCCCCGCCTGTGGAGGGGCTCAATAATGTCAATACACTAAATTAGGGTAATTCTGCTGGTTAAAACATTCCTAGGATGGTCTAATTTCCATTTTAGAAAACTTTATATGCGTGACAGACAATTACACGCAGATGTCAAAATGTCAAGTCGTCGCACTCGTGAACGGCCAGGGATTGAATCGGGACGAGTCAATTGGATGTATATCTTATGGGGGCGGATCCATTGGTAAACAACCGGCCTATTGTCACGTCCAATGATAAATCACATGTCTGGTGCGGATAGCGGATTAGTGGCGTTTAACCTGCCCTCTGCAGGCGCTAGAGTAAAGAGAGCAAGGTCAGGAGGGGAGTGTGTTTGGCTAGATAGAGACAGAAGTAGTGATTCATTAGAATAACATCACCATTGATATTCACTGGGAAAGGTTGTCTCATTTTCAAAGACAATAACGTAAAATAATGATAATTGTGATAATAATGACCTGAAAACAATTAAAACAAATAGGAGAAAAACAAATTACACAAATTTATTTGTTAAGAAGTAAACGCTGCAGGTAAAATTAATATTAAATTCTCCAGTTCATTTCTACGTGGGTAAGGTTGGCAAATTGGCTGATGACTCAAACCTCGCTCTTGGTTTGAATTAATCTGAATGATTTAATCTCTGAACATCTTCTTAACCAAGGGTTACAGAAAAGGTGGATGAAAAGAAAACGCTGCAAGGCAGAAAGGTAAATGATGAGCATGAGTCACACATTGATTTAACAAAGAGCTGTGGAGTGTCGTTACTGCACCAAGCCCCACACACTAACTGAGGACTCAACCACACCACACCTCTCTGACTGTGTTGATAAACCATCATGAGCTCACTGTTGACTATGGAAAAGATGTCTTGGTTAAAATCTGTGATACAATCTTTGATTCTTCCTATTGTTCCTCACACCTCCCCACTCCAGCACAATGCTAAGCACAAAGTAGAGCAGTTTTACCTTTTGGTTTATTGGCTACAGAATGCTGGCCGTTGATTAAGAAAACAGAACCTGGGGCCGACACAAATTCACCAAACAGGCCGGCTCTCTGGGTCAGGGTGGGTTGGGGGGTCCACACACGGCCGTAAGCTCCTTTAAAGCTCTCCAGACAGGCGTCCAACTACGGGTGGCGGGGGGGGGGGTGGGGGGCTGGGCAGGTTGGGGAGGGCCGAGCAGGGGCCACAGCTCACCACAGGGAAATAAACACCAAAACAGCAGCAGGCCAGGAAATGGATTTTATTGGAGAACTAATCAAGGCGGCCATTTTTAGTGTGGGCACAATTTAGTTTTGATTGTGATTCCTACTGACATCGGGCGTTATCAGATGTGTCTCATACTGGGAGCAGTAATGTGACTTTTGATGTCGCGCCAACGGTCGTGATGCATGTCTTGCTGCATGGGCAGTGACTGATGTGCACGTGTGTTGTGTGTGTGTGTGTGTGTGTGTAGTGTGTGTGTGTGTGTGTGTGTGTGTGTGTGTGTGTGTGTGTTAGTGTGTGTGTGTTAGTGTGTAGGTGTGTGTGTGTGTGTGTGTGATTCTGTTTGTGTGAGTATGTATGTGTGGTGTGATGGA